>VDFB02057044.1:0-119075 GCA_007258455.2 Sequoia sempervirens
TCATTCAATCAAGCAATTATCAAGCATCTTGGAGTAGTCATTAACATATCTTCAGACTTTAACAAGGGTTTGGTGAGTTTATGAAGCTTGCATGTTATTTGTTCATCATTCCTTTCTCATTTTATTTCTTTATGAAGGGTTTGATTACCAAAGTGTGGTTTGACAAAGGCGAACCCCTATCCTCTAACCCTTAACCATTTCCCCCCTCTTTGCATGTGTGTTTGTAGGTCTTATAGGCAGATTTTTCAAAGAGATAAGTTTAAAAAAGTGTTCAACAAGTCATCAAAGATATTCAAGTCAACATAGACCTAATTCAAGCTTGCAAACATTATTCAACCCATTTTCTACAAATTTGAATCCGTCAACCCGACAAGAAGACAAGTATAGATCTGGACCCATATAGTTGACTTCAGAATTTGTAGATTTTTGTAGGTGGACTAATTTTCCATCAGTGGTGAATGAGTCCCACTGCTAGGCTGGAGAAAGTGTTTTCTGAGGTTTTCAGTTCCTAACATCTTGAAACTTATTTCAGCAAAATTTACTAGAACGTGGACTGATTCACCATCAATGGCAAATGAGTCCTAGTGGCCATCAATAGTGATTTTTGAAACATTCTAGAACCCTCCAGCATCAAAATTCAACTTCCAAGTCCACTCAATTCAGTTTCATTAAGTTTTTTTTTCATATGTGCATGTTTCTAGTTCATGTCTGCATATCACACTTTGTTTTCAAACACTTCATATTTCTTAGGTTTTGCATAAATTATCAATCCATTTTATCAATCTTTTGCATTTCGATAATTGCATTTAGGTATATTTTCATTGTAATTGCATTATTTTGAGTGAACCACTTAGATTTTGTGTGGTGCCTATCTCTCTCCTTTAGGTGAAAAACCCTAATAGAGCAAGAGAGTCATAGCATCCTAAACCACAAAAATCGATGGTTCAAAATAATACAACACTACCACCTTTAGTCATGTCCCAACTAAGATAGAAGTAGAATATAATTAGCATACAACATGATTCCATCATTATAATATATCTTCTTGAGCTTCTTCACATACTTCTCACTAATTCATTGTCAAATGAAACTTGCTTCTCTCACTTTGTATTTCACTAACATTTTTTAGCTATAGAGAACCAACTCTTAGTTCTTCAATTTTAGTTTTTGAAGTATATGTAAATATTTTCTTATAGTATTTTAGTTTTAAATTCAATAGGAACAAACACTTAGTAATAAAAAAAATATACTTTATCCATTTTTAGATAATTGTGAATTTTTTTAACCATCTAAAACTTATTTTAGGTTAGGTACACTTGTATATAGTCATTTGTCTATAAGTGAGGGGTATGGTATATTAATGTTTCTATTAAGTTTTGGATATGGTTATTAGTAATATGTTAAGTGAACCAATATTATTTGGTTTAGTCATATTAATCGTTAACCATAACATAAAAATCTAACCTTTCTAAAACCTAACCTTTCTAATGTATCCTCTCCTTCTAAATGCATATTCTTAATACCTCATATAGATTTATTTTCCAACACCGCATAAATAAGTTATATTATTCTTCACATGGTTGTTTGGGTCGATCTAACTTTTCCTTAAGGTATATAGTCTTTTAATATATAAATAAATAAATATTAAAACATTAATTAATAATCAATGCCCAAGGATCACATTGTTGTAGGGGAGAGGAGATGGTGGGGAGCAACGGAGACTAAAAATTTGCAATAGGGTAGGACGACAGTCTAAAGATGGCTGGAGACAATGCTTGTGGTGGTAGGGTTGCAATTGAAAGTGTAAAGGTCATGGGAGATTTGGAAGCATGGGTGAAGGAAACCGAGCAAGAGGTTCCATTGGCACAATTGAAAGACAAGGATGCAAAAGAAGATTGGCGCCAAAAGTCAAAGTGGAATAGTTCAACAAGACTTGAAACAATGAAGGTTGGAATGGGTGACATTGGAACAATGCCTCAAGGTGCAATTGATTGTGAAATTAAAGAGTAGATCATCGCTCGATGGGAGATAGTAAAGATCTTGGAATTTGGGGGCCTCTAATCTATCGTTGAGGCATTTTTCGGAGAACAAGAGGGGTGATGGCTGCCACAACCATGCGTACAAGAAATCAATGGTGCTTAGTTCGAACTTGTTGCAGCCTTCTATTTTGATCCTGGATCAACAAGGATTGGTGGTCCATTGGTATGGGAAAAACCTAAACTAGGATAGTCTTAGGGGTGTTGGGGTGTAGATATAAAATTCAAAGTGATGATGAACAACTTTTTGGTGATAATTTCCCCACCTTCTGATATCAAAGAATAGATTTTAAACAGAATTTGGCTCATGGACAACAATGGTTTCTACATTTGAAAATGGGAAATTGGGTTCGATCCCCTGCGACATCAAATGGAATGGATCCAAGATTGGTACAAGCTACCAATCTTACCTCTAGAATTCTGGTAGCTGGACACTCTAGAATATATTGGCAATCATTTAGGTAAATTTGTTTGCATAAAAGAAAGAATCAATCAAGATGGCATTAGTAATTATGTACGAATTTGTGTGGAAAATAAGCCACATAGTCCGCACTGGTGAGAAATTTAGATAATCACTGATTGGGGCACCCTGTGTCAACCTTTGACCTATGATCAACATCTAAAGAATGTTCTCTTGGATGCTATTGGTTGACACTCAGCGGATCCTAGTGTAAGCTGGGATGCAAAGGAAAACTATGCTACATGGGACCTACTCTGGTCATGATGCCTGGTTCAGAGCTAGATACAAGGGATTTCAACCACGCTTTGGGAGGTGTTGTGGGTGGAAATATGGAGAATGCGGTAGAAGAATTTGTAAATGATACTTTGGGATCTCGGGAAGGGGCCTCAAGTCTATTGGACAGGGTTGTGGCCCCTTTTCCTTCACAATCCAGCCAATTGGAATCAAGGAAAGTGCTAGATTCAAAAATTATAGAAACTTTGGGTGTAATGGGGACCAACATTAAGGAAGACGATCTTAACGCACTAATGGAGGTGGGCTATGAATTAGCCGAGATTTCCAAGGCTGCTAAAAAAGGGCTGATAAACCTGGTAAATGAAGACTTGGATGCAGATTGGGATGAAGGGCCTCATCTAGAGGATATAGATCAAATGGTGGTGGTGAAGCTTGTCTCGCTGACATCTAGCATGCATCCTATTGTGGAGCCACCTACAACCTATTTTGTAGCAGGTTTGGGCATTAGCTAGAAAGATCCAAGCAGGTTGTCTCTAAATTTTGGAGAAAATAAGAGGTGTGGCTAGATTCCTAACCAAGAAAAGCTAAAATAGGATGGGAAAGCTAGCAGACAGTTAACAGTCAATGATATGTTGATAGTAGGGAAGGGTGAGCCCCTTCCTGAACAGTCATGAAGATCATATCTTTGAATGTTAGGGGCTTGAATGCCCCTAAGAAGCAATGCCTCATTCAACATCAATTGGAGTCTTTTCAAGAAGATGTGGGCATGTTTCAAGAAACCAAGCTAAGTGAACAAGAAAAGGAGCATTTTTGTAAGAGCTTGAGATTCTAGATGAAATGTTATGGAGTGAATGCAAAGGGTTTCTTATGGGGGATCCTCACTTTGTGGCACCCACAGAGCGTGTTGATGGAGGAAATAGCCATGGATAAACATTGGCTAGCCAGCAAGGTAAGGATTTTATCCTCAAATTTAAGTTTTGCTCTTATAAATGTTTATGGCCCTATCACTTGCATTCAAGAAAGGGATCTCTAGAGAGATCTTAGTAGATTTTGTAGTGATCCAACTTTTGGATTTTTTATATTGAGTGGGGGTTGGAGGGCCTTAGAAAAAAAGGGTGGCATAGGTAGGAAGACAATCTCAAATTGATTTTGAAATGTTTATAGAGTGCAACACATTTTTTGAAATCAACATAGGTAGTGTGAAATTCACTTGGAATAATGGAGAATTGGTCTTTGTAATATAGCCAAAAGGATGGACAAGTTTTTGTTCAAAGGTGATTTATGTAGGTTCCCTTTCAATTTGGAGGGAAGAATATTACCTGGGACTAGTTTCGATCATTTCCCTGTGATGTTGGACATTGTGGGGGAAAGGGCCCCAGTCAAATGCCCTGTCAAGTTTGAGAATATTTGGTTCCAGCATCCTCATTTCCTAGATTTGATAAAGCAATGGTGGATGGATCTCAACCTAGGGGGATAAAAACTGTTCAACTTAGTGGAAAAATTGAACTAATTAAGAAGAATCTAAAGACCTAGAATAAAGAGTGCTTCAAGAATATTTTCGAAGAGAAATGAAAGACTGAAGAAGCTTTGTAGGCCTTGAATGAAGTTGTTATCAGGCAAGGGATGGATAATAATAGCTACACCTAAGATAAAGTATTGATAAATAAAATGAATTATTTGTTCGTTAAGGAATAAATTTTTTGGCATGAAAAATCTAGGGAATTGTGGCTGAAAGGAGGTGAAAAGAATACTAAATTCTTTCACAATTCCACTAAAATGAGAAGGGAAATCAATAGAATTACATGCATAATATCTGGTGATGGCACACTATTGGAAAACAGTTAAGATATTAAGGGTGAGATAGTGGAATACTTTCAAAATATTCTCAATGACTGGGAGGGCTCTTGATTGGAAGACTGACATACATTCAGAAGAGGCATTCCACAACTTATAAAAACACAACAAAATGCAAAGTTTATTAGCACATTTTTTAAAAAGGAGATCAAAGAGGCCCTCTTTCAAGAACACCTTGACAAGGCCCCTGTACCTAACGGGTTCCCTGCTAGCTTCTCTCAAAGATGTTGGGATACCCTTGGTAAGGGTTTGGCCAAGGCCATCGAATATTCCAGGTGCATAGGCAAAGTCCTCAAGGGGATAAACAATACTTTCATCGCAATAATCCCAAAAAATATAAGCATGAAACTCTAGATGATTTTAGACCAATCTCACTCTGTAATACCATTTATAAGGTCCTCGCCAAATATATTGCAAACAAGGTTAAAAGGTTACTACCTCATATCATTTCGGAAGAACAAACTAGCGTTTTGCTAGGTAGATCAATTTTAGATGGTGTCATTATAGTGCAAAAAGCTATCCATTCCATCCAAAAAGCAAAAAAGAAATCAATGTTGGTTAAGCTTGATATCAGGAAGGCATATGATAAGGTAAATTAGCATTTTCTCTTTGAAATAATGGAGGCCTTCAAATGGCTTTAACAAGTAGTGGCTAAGTTGGATCGTTGATTGGATCTCTTGTTCAAGATATTTTGTACTTTTGAGCGGCTCCCTAGAGGGATTTCTCAGTGCTTCTAGGGGGCTCAGGAAAGGTGACCCACTTTCCCCATTTCTATTCATAATCATGTTGGAAGCTCTTGGAAGGACCTATTCGAGGGTGTGGTGAGAGGGTCATTTGGAGGGGGTCTAGATAACTAGGGGAACACCTAAATTCACTCATCAGTAGTTCACAGATGATACTATGTTGTTTGGTGCCACTACAGAGAAAGAGGCTAGATGATTCAAATGTATCCTAGAGCAATAATCAATTGCCTTTGGTCAAGAGGTGAGTTAGGAAAAATCTAAAGTTTTTTTCTTCGACACCAACATTGGAAGAGAGATCCAAATTTTGCACATTTTGAAATTTCATAAAGGTAAGCTTCCTTGCAAGTATTTGGGTTTTACATTACCTAAAGGGGTCTTGCCTACTAAGCTGTGGGATCCCCTGGTGGAAAAAGTTAAAACAAAATTGGAATCCTAGAAGAGTAAATGGTTTTCTCGGGTAGGAAGGTTAACAATGTTAAAATTACTCACAACTGCAATCCCTATTTATGTGCTATCATGCTTACCTCTATCCACTAGGGAAAGCAAAGATATCAATCAAAAGATGAAAAACTTCTTTTTGCAAGGCAATTTAGACCAGCATAAGTTCTTGCTAATAAAGTGGAAGAAAATTTGTGAGAAAAGGGAGGCTGATGGAGATGACCTTAAAATTTTGCTAATGTAGAACTAGGATTTTGGTGCTAAGTTAGGTCGGGTAATATATGCTAAGTCAGAGCATAAATGGGTCAAAATATTGAAAGAAAAGTATTTGGATGTGGACGAGATCAACATTTTCTCTTCACGGATGCTCCCAAAAGGCTTAAGAATTTGGAATTTTCTTTGCAGTTGTAGGGGTTTAATTCTAAATCACTTGACTTGAGAGATTAAGGATGGATGATACACTCTTTTTTGGGAAGACTCTTGGGATGGGCACCATAAATTGGAGGATAGGGTAGACTTGACCTGGGTAAGGTTGCTTACTAAGCAAGTGTGGAGCAGCAAAGTGGGTGATTACATGGCGGTGTCGATGGTGGATGGGTGCCTTAAGTATCAATGGAAAACTCCACGTGGCATGCGTTTGAACCCCAAAACTATGACAATTTACGATGATGAGATGGCTCAGAGGATTTTCTATCCTTGTCTTGGCAGAGACAAGCTTAGATGGAACACCTCCATGACTGGGATTACAATGCCAAATATGGTTATAGATTTTTTGTGGGCAGAGTAGTGAATGAATCTCGACTCCCAACCAATCCATGTTGGAGCAATGAGTGTCTCTCTAAGGCTAGTCTTTTCACTTGGGCTATGGTGCCGGGATGTGTGCTCACAAAAGATAGATTTTCTAGTTTGGGTTACCTTGGTCCATCGAGATGTGTACTCTACATATAGGTGGAAGAATTTGGGGACCATCTATTTATGAATTGTCGTTTCTCATATTGTTGTTGGTTGTGGCTTTGTGCAAAGCTTCACTGGTACATGACCCTCCCAAATAACTTGCTAAGTCTTCTTGTGGGATGGTCGAAGCTCCACAAGGGAGCCATTTTTAATTTCCTTTGGACCATAAGCCCATCGCTTTTAATATTGGAAATTTGGAAATAGAGGAATATGCGCATCTTTCCAGATAAGGCTATGTCTAGGAAATCTTTGTTGAACAAAATAGAGGCAAGTATATTAGAAATTATCAATTTGAGAGTGGCAGTTGGTTTGGTGACAAAATAGTATTCGTAGAGTGGGATGCATTGATGCAGAAGAGTTGGCATGGACTTTTAATCCCTCCTCAGATTGGGGATGGTGGGAACAAGACTCTAGTTGAGCGTAGGAATGTTTTCTGGAAACCTCCTGAGGTCGGGTGGTTTAAGTTGAATTTCACCGAGGATTCCCATGGCAATCCCGGGGTCTTAGGGGCTGGCTATATCATCAAAGATTAACAGGCTTTAATATTAGGATTAAGCTTTTGTCATGAATTGAATATAGAAAAATTGAAAATTGAAGGAGACTCATCCCTTATCATTCTCGTCAGATTGTGAACCAGAAACTAAGAGCCAAATTACAAGTTGCATTAAAGCTATCGGTAGGATTCAAATTGGTAACAATGAATCACATTCTCAAAGAAGGCAACTCGGAGGCAAATAGTCTCTCTAATACATGCGGGCTGATGGCATTTCTCTTAGAGAAATTTTGCATCTAGGATAGTATTTTTTTTTGTATCCAATTTTTTGGGTGGTTGGGAGGGCAACTTTCCACAACCATTGTGGAGAGTCTGATTTTCACGGGTACGATCATTGTGGGGTGGCCTAGGTGGTAGCCACATGACTGGGGTCTGCATGGTGGCAAATGTTAAATGACGTCACCAGCTCTCCGTATCTTCATCGATTGGGTCACATAATGACAAGGAACAACTTGGGCATATGGATAATTGGCTTGGATCTTCTAACTCTTTTCACTAATGCTCCACTACACCTCATCACGTACTTCAATGTCCAAGTGGCGGCTTATCTACATCTACAGGTTGGCTGGTGGGGAGGCTCACACACTTTTGTACAATGAAATAATGGTTGGCGAGATTTAAGCAAATCTTGCATAATTAAAACACCTAAGGTGGCAGTGCTATCATTTCTATCAGTTTCATACATTCAACTTCAAGGCTTTTGGTGGATGGTAATGGCTGAGAGATCGAAATTCATGGTGCATATGTTGATGAAATCACTCATGTGTCTTGGAGTGGACATACCAATTCACTTGGACTGCAAGGTGAGGCAACTCACATTCTGCGAGACCGCTGATCATTGGTTGAAGAGCGTGATGCTCAATATCGACCATCTCACCGTGGTCACGGTGAAAATGGTGTTGGGGAAGGGACATTTGGTGAATTGCGCGACTTTCTAAGTTAACACCCACTTGTTCTCAAGGTTCCATGCCTCTTTGCTCGACATTCACACGGCCAAAGTGAAGTCAAAGGCTTTGGTGTGTAAGCTTTTCAAGGAAGACTTGCTGGGTGGTTTAGAGGAGATTCTTTATGTGGTGATTCCTGGCTCTGGTGCACCACATCTGTGTGATTTGGCTCTGTTGAAGGTTCTGAGTGAAGTTATCAAATATTATCCTCTTTTTCTTGACTTAAAGGGCATGTCTTTGGTGCGGAATAGGCAACTGGCGGCTTATAGTGCAAATTACCTCAAGAAAGCATTGCACTTGGAGCTTGTGAGCGACTTCGACTAGGTTTCGGAGTTTGAATCCTTTGCCAAATCTCATGGGTTCATGTAAGCTCTATGGTCGTGGTCTATTCAAAGCTTATAGTTTGGTAATTGTAAGGGTTAATATCATTTTTGCGGCTTGGGTTAGGGTATTATGGCTTATAGCCTAGCATATTGTATGGTCCAACATATAGTCTAGTGTATAGTTTAGGTTTTATTCTAGTCTGCATTTTTGTCAATTGATATGGGTGGTTGGGGGTGATGGTCTTTACTAGACGATGTTGTCTCATTTTTGGGGTTTCTTGCATAACAGACTTTTTGTAACCTTTTTTTGCATTGAAATACAAACTAATCTTACATACCAAAAAAAAATCAATGTCTAATGATCATGTATGATATAAATATAAATATAAGGCTAAATCTTACCTTAAATAGTGTCTTGTTAATGTTATTTAAAATTTTATTATGAAAAGTTTACCTCTAATGAACATTATGCTCTTATACCCCCCTTAATATTTATAAGGAGTTTATGTTTTCAATTTATTTGAAAATAAAATATAAAGATCTTTAATGGCATAGGATTTCTTTGACTAGCATGTAATAGGGGATAAGTGCATGCCAAAAAAATATCATTCATTTTGGATTATATGATCAACCACTTGTCATTATTTACATCCCATTTTAATCAAAATGATGCAATACAAGGGAATTATTGGATTTATCTTAACAAAATGACCCTACTATGTTCTCATTTACAATTGCTCCTCTCAACATGAAGAGTCTTTATTTTTCAAGGTAACTCCATATAATGTTCACTATATTTGGAGCTTGTAACAAATTGAAGAGTAATACATAGGAGATATATAATAATATATTGTGTATAGGTCTTACACTTACCTTAATCATATTCTAGATCTTATCATCGTAATGCCTCCCAAAAAAAATAAAAAATTCCTTGCTAATAGGTTTAATAATTATCCAATTTCTTTTATATCTTACATGCACCTTTCTTGTGGGTTTAGGAATTATATCCATCATTAGCCACTATGAGGCATTATTGTCATGCACACTTCCACTTAATGGTATTTCCTTGATGAACAACATTTCTAAAAATTTATAGAATTTGGTATTGCACAATAAATTTATAACAATATCCTCCACTTGAATATTATTTGACAAAATCATTGAAGCCTAATTTAACTATTGATAAATTTTATCAAATGAAATATGCATGGAATCAAATTGATCTATTCATTTGTGTACAACATGATACATGGAAATACTAATACAAGTTTATCTATTAGATGAAAAATTGGCAACTCTTATTAGTACCTATTTATAAACTATCATCCATTATTTTTTTTCTAAATTGATTCCTTCACCAATTCTATTGCACTTTTGCATTCAACCTTCATGAATAAAAGATTTATAGTAGGTTGATTTTTATTAGTCCATCTCATAGCGCCTATACACCATATTTAAAGCTATAGATTGAGGGGTGAGTGTGAGACCATGATGGGCCAAATAGTTTTAATGGGAGCAAAATAACATCAATATGTTAGTCAAATCATAAAAGTTATTTTAGGAATACATTTTACTTTTTATTGGTGTAATATGTACAAAAAATGGATCTATTTTTAGTTCGAATCATTACAAATTATGATTGAATAAAATTAGGTGTAATGCCCCATTTGAAGCACAAGGAAAAACTTGACTGAATAAATTAAAAAAAAAAACAACCACAACATCGAAGATATGACATCAACATGTTGCACTTGCACAATAACATGCACACAAGTGCCACCTAAACACAATGACACAAGAACAAAAACAACAAGATGAGCACATCATTATATAAGAAAGGTGGAAAACATTGAAGACTAACTAGTGTAGAAATGGAAAATATACTGACACACTTGATCTTGATTTACTAATATTGTTTCATCCTAAATCATCTTCTTAACTAATCATCACTATTTCATCCCTTAATTAAATAAATAATTATTTATCTGATTAAGTCATTCTCTCTTATTAATTAAATAAATCAATGTTATTTAATTAATCTTTTAGTCTCCCTTTAATTAAATAAATCAGTTTATTTAATTAATCTCTTAAGTCATTCCATTAAATTAAATCAATCTTTATTTAATTTAATCTAAAATCATCTCCTTCTTTAACTAAATAAATCAAAATCTTTTATTTAATTAAATCTAAATCGTATTCTTCTCAGCTTTGATTTAAATCAATGCAAAAATCTAAATCAAATAGTCACATCAACTAACCTCGTATAAAATTAATCAAATCCTAATTAATTTAATCCTAATCACCTAAATTCTCTAGATTTTGCCACTTGCACATGAAAATACATTTAATTGATTTATTAAATCCCCATTTTCTCTCAACATGGCATCTTTAGGGGAATATTCCTCAAAGTTTGAAAATCCCTCCAAGTGGGTTTGTCCTTCCAACAAAGCATTTATCTCTTCTTCCATGTCCTTGTGCATTGAGCCAAGTGACATTCAATTCATTATTTTTCCCTCTAATATGTCATTTCACAAATTTGAAATGCCACCTAATGTCATTTATTATGCACATTCATCAAAATGTGCTCAAGCTTCTTCCATTCACATCTTGACAAGTGGCACTTGCCCATTAGATGTTGAATGATCCCACATTGCTTCATTTTGCTCATTCTTCCATCTTGTCTTTCTATAAATAGAGGGATTTATTTTGTATTTGGGATCCACAACTTAGAGAAAAGTTACTCTCTTCACATTTCAGAGCTAATTTTATCCATTTCATATCAAGTGTTCATCATTTTCATGGTTTTATAGCAAGGTTATGCCAAAATTTCATCAAGGAGCATCACCCATCATCAAATCTTCATCAAGCTTGCTTAGGAGTTGGGAAAGGGCCAATTTCCATGTCAAATTGGCATCAACTCCCCCATGGGATTGAGAGTTTGCATGTTTAAATAGTATTTCAATTACTTTCTTTGCTTTGTTCTTCAATTTCTTTCCTATTTATGCATTTGTAGATGGATTTCATTGGGAATATTGGTTCTTACTTTCATTTGATCTAATAATTTGTTTTTTTGCTATGTTTGTGCAGGTATAGGATTGGGCTTATCTCAAGTTCTGAACATGTTTTTTAACAAAATTTTGTGGTTTTTTGTGATTTTTTTCATCTACAGAAAGTTGTGCCGCTATCAGTCCAACAATGCCATACAACATCGCTATCAGTCCAATGATACCATACATCGATGCTACAAACTCCAAACTTCGTTGCTCAAACCTTCTCACCCAAAAATTCAAAATTTTAAACTGTGACGCGGAGCTATTTTTTGATGCTAGAATTTTCAAATTTACAAACTATGCCACTGACCAAAACAGAGCCAGAATCACGCTCTCTTTCCTTGCTGTAGAGCACTGCTATCAGTCCTAGCAACACCATATAGCACTGCTGATCTGTTCAAACTACGACACATATGTGAGTTGTGCTGCTTGGGTGGGGTAAAAGATTGATTTTAAGTTATTTTGACATGTTCTTTTTTGCTTTGGATCATTTAGAGCTATTGACCTGTCTTGTACCTCTATTTTTCTTGGATTAATCAGTCGGTATAGGTGGAAGCAAGGAAGGAGCAAGGAAGAGTTTGAAGCATAACATTATTTATCCATTGTATCAAGTGTCTTTAGACACTTTTGGAAGCAATTATAATTCCAAGTCTAAGGACTTTATCTCTTCAAGCTATCTAGGAATCAATAGATTTCAATTTGGGTTTAAAATGAACAAGGAAAAAGGTTTAAAAAGAACTTTAGGAAAATTTACTAGATTTTGTTTAAGGTTAACAATTGAACATTCAAATCTCACATTTCTGTTGGTGCTTAAAAATAAGTCACTCTTGCTTTGAAAGGATAAAATGGACAAGTGCTATTATGTTTTGTAATCACTTACCCAAAATAATACTACCTGAAAGATGTATACACTTCTCTCATTCCTCACTACGATCTTGAGAATCAAAAGGATTTCAGTGATATTGGGTTGTGTAAGTGATTGCCTCCACATTTTATTTGGGATTAAAAATTGAACAAATCTTGCAAGTGTGAGTGGAACATATTGTGTGTGTTCTCTCTTTGTTTCTCAATAAAGATTGATCAAACTACGAATATGTTTGCTTCCTATTTTTTATCTTAGAGGGCTTGCCTTGTGGGAAAAATTAATCACCCAAGGGAACGACCCAACCAGGAACATGCTAAAGCCAAGCAACTTCCAACCGGTATATAAGTGTGGGTACTTGAGGAAAGTCAAGTATCACAAGGATTATTCTGATGAGAAGGGTAGCAATGGTCTCTCGCCGCATGGATGGTCCCCCACGAATGAAATGCCCACATTAAAACCCTTGTTTAGAAAAGGCCAAAATACTTGCTCTATTTGTTGCTACAAGAACAATCATTTTGAAGCTGCCCCATGTTTTTACGGCTCTTAGTAGAGATGAAAATTATGCCATGGGAGTTTCATGGGTATTGATGCTTGGCTGACCCAAGAAGTATGTGCCATGGAGGGGAGCCAGTGTGATCAAGCATCTAGTCATCTACTAAGAGTAATTGTAGCTGGACTTGTCCAAGTGGGTATTCAACAAATACAGTCTTTCATATCCATAGGGTTGTACATGTTCTTGGAAACAAAACACTTTGCTTGATCAAAAAAATTGGGAAAACAAACATTCAACATGATCACCAAAATTCAAACCCTTTAGGAAGCAAATATCATTGACAAAATTCAACTGTTATTGCTTTCCCTAAGGATAATATCCTTAGAGGTTTATAAAAATTTGGATTTACATCTAAATTTGCTTACTAAAGCCAACAATAGGAAAAAATTTCCTTAATTTCCTTGATTCCCACATAAAGCACTTTGTGGGATGATAAGAAGTTAGGCATTAGACATATAGTTTGGAAATTCAATCAAGAATTGTTTTTGGTAAAAGGAAGTCACTAAGCAAAGCTAAAGAACAATTGAACCCCACATATGTGCTTCATCCAATGATTTCAAAAAAGATCAAAATTCAGAAACCCAAGTTCAAAGCTCTTAGTTGAAGAGATCATCAAAAGCGTGTCTCAGTGCTCTACGAATTCAAACAATGATTTCTTTTCAACTTTTACAAAAGAGCTTCAAGGAACAACCCCAATCTATATTCATTTTATTATTGTTAGAATCTGAGAAATTTTCAACAATTTGAGCATTTTATATGAGAAGTAAAGCGTGTTCTTCAAAACCGAGGTCTTGTAAAACAAGTCTTTTTAGGTACACATATGATCAAATCAAAATCTTCATCCATCTTTCAAGCATCAAACCAAAATCACCCCACCAACAACTCTTGAAAATCTTGAAACCATCTTTCATGCTATGATTTTTGGCAAATCCATGAATCAAAATCCTTGAATCAAAACATCAAAACATCTTGTTTAGCTATGTATTTGTAGATGTA
Source organism: Sequoia sempervirens (assembly GCA_007258455.2). NCBI lineage: Eukaryota > Viridiplantae > Streptophyta > Pinopsida > Cupressales > Cupressaceae > Sequoia > Sequoia sempervirens. The sequence goes on from VDFB02057044.1 coordinate 14,004, forward strand.
TCCTTCTCCATATGCTTAGTTGAATTATCATCAAATCATCTTGTTTGGTTAGGTGTGGGTAGATGCATCCTTCTCCCTACACTTAGTTAAATTGCCATCTTGTGAGCAAGTCTATCCCATAGATAACATCCAACATCTTGGGATCTATTTGTTCATTATCCAAAATCAAAACAATCCAAAACCAAATCAAGGTCAAAATCAAAATCCAAGAATCCAAGAATCCAAATCAAAACAAATCCAAGAATCCAAAAAAGTCCCAAAAGTCTAGCATCCCCCTCAAGATCTTCTAAGAGTTCAATCATTCACATCATCCATCTTTCATCTCATCATCACACTTCAATCCTTAATCATCCTAGAGATCTTCTCTTATGTGCCTAAAGTTGGATCAATCTAGAGAATTAGAGGTTCATCTTGCACATTCTTGAAAAATTGATCCCTATTTTATGGTGCAAACTAGATTGCAACACAAGAAGAATATGGAGGCCAACAAAGAAACATCAACTTCATGCGAACTAAGTCAAACCAATTCTTAAATCAATCATGTTGGATGAAGAAATCCTCTAACTAATTTTCCTCCATCGTCACAAAATCCTCAAGAGGAAGGTCAAGTAGAGGATATCACCAATAATGCCTTTGGGATGACATAAGATGAGATCATCGAAATGGTCCAAAATCTCAAAAATCATAGGATTGTCAATATCATGATGAAGCTCCATCCCTCACAATATATGCTTGAATTAGCAAAATAAGGGGCCAAACTCCCTTTCGATTACAATGTGAGCACCATTGTGGAACAACCTCTTGGGATCATTCCCCCAATATCAACCACACTCTTGATTTCATCCACACCCCCAGTTCAAAGCATCACTCAATGCATTGCTCCAACTCAACACATTTTCAACAAAGGGAGTGCATTTCTCAATGCACTAAACACAAACCACCTTGTGAATAATCAAGATTTAGACGCAAACACTATCTTGGGGAAACTTGTCCCCCAAAATCCATTACACCCATATGTCCCCCTCACCTTTCACGATCCTAATGACCCATCATCATCATTTCACGCAACACCTCAAACCTCTCTCCCCATGACTTTGCAAGGAGAAGGTGGGCTATTTGAACTAGGAGGCATCTTTGACCCTTCATCTTCATCATTTCCCCAAGGGAGTATGACACTCACTTTTCCAACACTTCTACCTTTGACATTAACATCCACACCACCCATCACCTTAGGGCTTCCTCCTTTACCAAACATCAATCAAAAAAATTAAAACAACCCCTTGATCATCATTCAAAGCATCATACTAAATCCTCCCATCTTTCCATCAATATCAGAACAATAGATGGCAACCATCCAATCAACCCAAGCAATCAATACATCTACCATCCCTCAAAACATGGTCTCTCAAGGACCAAGCATATTGATCGCACCATCCATTACAAAAATCCCCATCATCAATACAATGGTGCCTCTCATCATAGCAACAAACAGCATTCTAAATCTGCCACCACCATCGCAACCAAACTCAAACACGTCAAACCAATACAAAATTGCATTACAAGATATTCAAAAAGCTGCCTATCAAAAGGCACTCCAACAAATCCAAAATTGAAAATCCACACAACTAGCCGCTCAGCAAGTGCAAGCATAGCTAGCTACACAACAAGCACAACAAGCTACTCAATCCCATGCCTTATTACAACAACAACAAGCTACACAAGCTATACAAGCATCCCAACAAGTATAAGCAACTCAACAAGCACAAGCACAAGCACAAGCATTGGTGCAAGCACAATACCTCACACAAGAACAAGCAACCCAACATGTTCAAGCATACCGACAAGCGTTGAAGCAATACCAAGAGCAACAAGAAGCAGCCCAACTAGCAACCCAACAACAAGTGTTGTTGGAGACACAACAAGAAGAAGCTCATCAACATGCATTATTAGCACAATAGTAACATGATCAACAAAAAACTTTGTTGGTACAACATCAATTACAAGCATACTTGGCTCAAAAAAATGAGCAAGCACCATCCACCAACACACCAACCAATCCACCCATTCCTCCAATGATCGAACCACCACAATACACCTTCATCCCACCCCCTGATTGTCAAAATGATGTATCAACATAAATAAAATTTCTTTCACAACAAGAGCTCAATATTCAATCAAGTAAAACCACAAAACCACCAAATAAATTTTGCCCCTATCTATTCGACAGGAGCATTACAATGAAACCATTCCTAAAGGGATTCGAGATCCCAAAAATTGACAAGTATCATGGGACAGGAACCCTGAAGATCACATTAGGGAATTCCAAGTGCATTGCATGGAGGTTGCATACAATGAAATTTACCTGATGTGATTGTTCCCTCAGAGCTTGGCAGGGCCTACCATTGACTATTTCTCTCATCTCTTAGGAATCAAGAAATTCCAAGAAATCATAGACGTATTTATGCAAAACTATGCCTTCAATATAGGTATAGATGTGAGCCTGGAAGAACTATCAGCTATGAAAAAATCCAAGGGGGAGACGTTTGCTTCATTCTTACAATGATGGTGATCAAAAGCCAACAAAAGAAAATGGGTCATGCCCGAGGAACAATAGGTGTGGACCATCATCACAAATCTTGACGGGCTCTTGTCCTTCTCTCTCAAGATGCAATGCATCACAACCTACGATAAGTTGATCCCCAAGGTGCTCAATATCGAACGAGCCCTTATCTCGCAAGGAGGAACACCTTCTTATCAAGAAAGTCTCCCATCCACCAACTATAATGAAAAACCCCGTACATGGGTGAAAAATAGAAATGCTACCAATGATGGTGTTGTCGATGCCAAAGTTGTCATCAGTGCTCCTCGACAAAACACAAAAACACCTCAACAACCACAACCCAACAATTAGAACAATTGAAAAGCCAACACTATCACACAACAACCAAACAACCAAATAGTCAGCAATGTGAATGATATAAGGGGACCACCCCAGTGAAACAAAAATTCTCCCAAAAGGAAGTACATACCCCTTGGAGAATCAGTTGAATCTATCATGAAGAGATTGGTGCTGGAAAAACTCATCCTAGCCAAACAGAGCATCCACCTCCAATCCAAGGTCCATTCCTAGTGGCTACAATGTATTTGACCAGTTGCAAAGAACTCTAGCTTAGATCTCCATCATGGAGTTGCTGAAGATTTCACTAGCCCATAGAAAGATCCTAGAAGAGGCCTTGGCCTCATCTTCCATCCCTAGTGATCTTGATGCAAATCAATTATAAGCTATAGTCACACACCTCTCCACACCTCACCTCCTGACATTTTTAGAGCAAGATCTTCCAACACAACCATCTCATAATTGTACACTTCATCTAGAGGCTTATGTTCATAAAAACAATGTCAAGAGGGTCTTGGTAGATGGAGGTGCAAGGTTGAACATATGCACCCTTAAATTAATAAAAAGATTGGGCTTCTCTAAAAATGCTATTGAAAAAGGAAAAGGCATAACTATCAGAGCCTATGATGATCAAGAAAGAGTGTCTCAGGGCACTATCCAACTCCCTATTCAAGTAGGGTTGACCATCATTGAAACAACTTGTCAAGTTCTCAACCTGGAATTGCCTTATAATATCATCCTGGGGCATCCCCGGATTCATGGGATGCAATTTGTTGCTTCCACCTTCTACCAGTGTGTAAAATTTTGATATCAAGGCCAAGAGGTCACTGTCCATGGGGATCCTAAACCTTTTTACTATTGAAAAAATTTGTAAGAAAAATATTACAAAATCTCCCAAGTGCCTACAAACCATGAGGGTCCCTCAACTCCATAGATTGACCCATCTACTCTCACCTCCACTTCTGCGATAGAGACACCCACCATCTCCGATATCAAGGTCATTATCCAAGACAATGGGTGTGGATATTATAAAATGAAGAAAGGTGCTTTCATGGTAGGAGAGTTACCACAATCTCCTAGGTCCCATGGGCAACCCCAACTAGCTGAAACATCATCCCAAACTTTCAAAACTAACCCCTCTAGGTTTAGGAGTTGGGGAGTCCTAGGCTGGGAAATAATAGAAGAGGACCCATCAAACCTTCTATACCAAGACAAAAAACCAACAACTGACCTGCCTATGGATGATAGTAGTAAAGGATTACAAATGATGCTCGCCATGGGCTATGACAAAAACTAGAGGCTTGGAAAAAATGACAATGGTCTCCTAATACCCATTATTCATGAGACACAAATGATAAATCTTGGCCTTGGATGTACCCTTCCGAGTACAACCATACGTGGACAAGGTCCCCTAGTTAAAGTAGTCAATACTCCTCCTCAGCCGAGAGGATTCGAACTTCGCTTACCCGTATCTACCGACTGAGCCATAGACAATGTCGTATTTGACATAACTGATGTCTGCAATAGTAGTGATGAGGAACATTCCATAACCGACTTACCTATGCTTTTTGAGGATACCTCTCTCCTTATGATTAGTACCTTATCACTTGAGTCAACTAGTCAAACCCATGAAATAAACCTAGTCTACCCCTAGCTCATCGACTAAAACCAACGAGGACCACTAATTCTAGACACTTTTGAAAATGATGAGGTGCTCTCACAATTCATGGGATTGCAGGACACGGTTTCATACAAAGATCACAAGGTTGGGTTTGACATCATACTAGACACACAAGCCTATTATGGGGAAATGATTGAATCCTTTAGTCACAAAAGAAAAAATTTGAGAATAATCTCAAGGTCTTCGATTGAAAACCACACTGTGGCACTCTCTGACCCAAAAATAGTAAAAATAAAGGATCTATTCGATGGTGAAAACCTCTTTGAGGCACCTGAGGATGAAGGATTCAATCTTCCTCTTAATGCTCTACATCAGGAAAAGTTAACAGTTCTAGCCGATAAGTGCAACCCAGTCAACTTGGGAATAGAGGAAACCCCGCACATCACATTTTATGCCGAATCATTGATGTCAGAAGAAAAAGAGCTCCTATCTTCTTTCTTAAGGGAGAGAAAAGTCAACTTTGCATGGACCTATGTTGACATGCTTGGGCTTGATCTAGAGATTATGGTCCACCATCTAGCTATTTATCCCAAAGCAAAGCCCGTTAGACAAAAGATCAGAAAAATGCACCCTCGAATAGCTTTGTTGGTTAAAATGGAATTGAAGAAGTTACTTGATGTAGGGTTCATATGGTTGATCGATTCTCCAGAGTGGGTATCAAAACTTGGTACTTGTTTCAAAGCCCACTAGGGGCATCCATACCTACATAGATTTTAGAGACCTGAACAAGGCATGTCCCAAGGATGACTTTTCATTGCCTGACATTGATATGATTGTAGATATGACCGCAAGACATGAGATGCTTTCACTAATGGACAAATTCTTCAGGTATAACCAAATCATGATAGCCAAAGAGGACCAACACAAAACAACTTTTACTTGTCCATGGGGGACATATTGCTAGAACATTATGCCGTTTGGCCTAAAGAATGTTGGAGCAACATATTAGAGAGCGATGACCTTAATCTTTCATGGAATGATCCATCAAACTATCGAGGATTATGTCGATAACATATTGGAAAAATCTAGGAAGATAAGGGACCACATAGCAACATTAAGTGCCATCTTCAAAAGACTTGAGGAATACAAGGTCCGCCTTAATCCAAAGAAGTGCATCTTTGGCGTACAATCAGGAAATTTGTTGGGATATATCATGTCCATGAGAGGAATTGAAATATATCTAGCTAAAGTAAAATAAATCCTCAAGATGGAGGCACCCAAGACATTGAAACAATTGAGAGGCCTACAAGGAAAGCTCTAGTCCATCCGTTGGTTCATAGCTCGGCTAGCAGACAAGTCAATCCGATATTCTCACTTGCTCCACAAGGGGATAGCATACTAATGGGATGATAAGTGTGATTAGGCCTTCAACAAGATCAAAGAGTATTTGCTCATACCTCCAGTGCTTATGCCTCCAATCCTAGGAAAGCCTCTAATCATCTACATATCAACAACAACAACCCTTAGTGCTCTTTCTACAGAACAAGAACGTAAAGGCCCTAACAAAAACTAGCCACCTATAATATTACATTATTCTTGAATTTTAAAATTTTGGAAGGCCAACTAAAATTTTCGCTGTCTAGATACATTGATAAAATAACCTGTTCAAAGTGGAGGAAAACAATGTTTTGATAACAGAGTTGAGAGAATACTTCAGTGGTTTAAATCAAAGTAATAACACAGACATTTTGGAAAAATAAAAGATACATTTTACAAATTTAATATTAAAATATTTTTTTTATATGTTATATTTTAAGAGAGAATTATTCAATAATATTGTTGAGATGAAAAGTGTATATACAGTATTTTTTTTCATTATCTTTTTGTCACTTTGGAAATTATCTCACCAATTCAATTTTTTTATTACATTTTTCACATTCAAAATATAATTCTCTTGTCCAAACTTTTGCTTTTCCCTCTCTTTTATGCATCTAAATCCTAATCCACACAATAAGGTAAATAAATAATGAAAAACAAATTTAATGGTAGAGGCTAAATGGAAATGAAAATACATTTCTCAAGGACCACTCACAACACAATAGACAACACCTACACACAATAGTAACAACCACACATGTAGTAGGTGCCTCTATTACTGACTTTTGTTATTGTAGTTAAACACACTTAAGTTGCATGCTACTTAAATAAAATTTAAGCAATTTCAATGATTTTATTGAATAAATATGTGGATTTGATAGGAACAAATCCATAAATGTGTTAGACACCATTCTATTTGAAAATAACTATTTTAGATTAGGTATAGGTGTTTATCTAGCACAATCATAGTTAGAGGACACTGCTATAGTTGTATGAGACACTAGCACATCAATTAGAAACCAATACAACCATACATGACACATGTAGGAAGAGTGGATAATATCATGGCTACATAGATAGTAATACACTTAATACAACACTACCACCTTTGGTCGTATCCCAATTAAGATAGAAGTAGAATATAATTAGCATAGAACATGATTCCATAATTATATCTTCTTGACCTTCTTCACATACTTGTCACGAATTGTCAAATAAAACATGCTTCTCTCACTTTTTATTTCACCAACATTTTTTATTTATACAGAACCAACTCTTAGTTCTTCAATTTTAGTTTTTGAAATATATGTAAATGTTTTATTATATTATTTTACCTTTATTACAATCTAATTTTTAATATAGGTAATTGTGGATCCTTTTAACCATCTAAAACTTATTTTAGGTTAGGTAGGCTTCTATATGGTCATTTTAAGTATTAGATATGGTTATTAGTAATATGTTAAGTGAACCAATATTATTTGGTATAGTCATGTTTTTGATAAAGTAAAAAATGGGTTTTACAGGGACCCAAAACCAGAGAAAGCAATATTATTTTGGTATAGTCATGTTAATCATGCTAAATATAAATGGAAAAGAAAATATTAGACATAACAAAAAAATACATAGGACAAATCTTGTGGTCAAAATTTAAATAAAAGTGTCACTCTTTTTTTTAATTGAAAAAAATCACATTCCAAAACCTAGGCTTTCTAATGTATCGTCTCCTTCTAAATGAATAGTCTCAATACCTGATATAGATTTATTGTCCAACACCTCATAAATAAGTTATATATTATTCTTCACATGGTTGTTTGGGCAGTTCCAAATTTATCTTAAGATATATACTCTTTTAATTAAAAAATAAAATTATATTAAACTATTAATTAATAATCAATGCCCAATAATCATATATGATATAAATATAAATATAAGGCTAAACCTTACCTTAAATAGTGCCTTATTAATGTTATTGAGAATTATTATAAATAAGTTTGCTCTATAATGAACATTATGCTCTTATACCCCCCTTAATATTTATAAGGATTTTGAGTTTTCAATTTATTAGTAAATAAAATATAAATATTTTTAATGGCGTAGGATTTGTTTGACTAGCATGTAATAGGGGATAAATGTGCCAAAAAATATCATTCATTTAGGATTATATGAAAAATCGCTTGTCATAATTTACAATCTATTTTAATCAAAATGATGCAATACAAGGGACTTATTGGTGTTCTCTAACATAATGTCCCTACCATGTCTCATTTACAATTACTCCTCTCGATGGGTAAACCGACAAAACTGGTTTACAATTTCAGTGAGGAAGGAAAATTGCAAAAACGCTCCTATGAATTTTTTTTTTAGGTGTTCACATGAACTGGAATGTTTGAATGGACCCTAGTTTGAGAAAATCATATTAAATGATTGGTTCCACTTTTTATCTATTATTTTTTTATGAAGACAATGGAAAAGAGGGGATTCGCTTGAACCTTGGTTCATTCGAACCCCCCTTTTCCCCCCCTTTCCCCCTGCTCCCCCACTTCTCCCCCTCTTCCCCCACTTCTTCCCCTCTAGCACCAAATTTCTACAAATTTTTTCCCTTCAAAGCTCGAGTTGAGGATGATAATGGAGGAGACTTCACAGACCCAACTGGATGATGGCAGTCCTCGAAACGAGCTATCCATCAAATATAATTTTAATATGTTTTGGTTTTATTATGTTTTTTTTTTTTTAGTTTGATTAAACATGTTTTTCACCAGAAATCAAGCTCTCTGCTTTGCACATGTGGAAAAATAGCAGATTATCAAAATAAAATTATGAAAAATATGTGCAGGCTAGGTATTCATGTCCTTGATCCAGTAAAAAAATAAATTGAATTTTGATACATACAAAAGAAGTTGTTGTATATGGTTCGCCTATTTCTGAATTATAATTGGTTTGACTTCGAAACTTGATTAAGGAAAAAACATCAATAAAACACTATGAAACCAAATGAAAGGGTTAGATATCATAGTTACAAATCTAAATTCAAGAAAATTAGAATTTTATCCTTCATAGAAAAAAGTTATGTTTTATACGATGAGCATCACTCCTTAAAAATAGTGTTTACTAATAAAAACTAGTTTTCGAAGGAGATGGAAGAAGAAGTGCAATCTAATTCCAAAAGTTTTTAAAAAACATATTTAGAATATATAAACAAAATGTCACAAATCACTAGCTTGCATCATCTTCAAATTCGTCATGGCTTAGCCGCTATAGGGTCCCGAAAGTGAAGAGTTAGTAAGAAAAAATTAGTTCAATGTCCAGTTTGGCCAAAAATTGTAAACCAGTATTGTGGGATCACTCAACATGAAGAGTCTTTATTTTTAAAGGTACCTCCATATAATGTTCATAAGACTTGGAGCCTATAACAAATTCAAGAGTAATACATAGGAGAGATATAATAATATATTGTATATAGGTCTTACACGTACCTTAATCATTATTCTAGGTCTTATCTAATGCCTCCCAAAAAAAATTCAAATTCCTTGCTAATAGGTTTATTAATTATCCAATTCCTTCTAGATCTTACAAGAGTCTTTCTTGTAGGTTTAAATTCTTTTATGCATCAGTAGACACTATGAGGTGTTATTGTCATGTACACTTCCCCTTACTGGTATTTCCTTGAGGAACAACATTGCTCAAAAATTTATAGAATATGGAATTGCACAATAAATTTATAAACATATCCTCCACTTGATTATTATTTTGACAAAATTGGAGCATAATTTCACTATTGAGAAATTTTCTCAAATGAAATGTGCATGGAACTAAATTTGATTTATTCATTTATGTAGAATGTGATGCATGGAAAGAATAATACAATTTTATCTATTAGATGAAAAATTGGTAACTCTTATTAGTACCTATTTATAAATTATCATCCATTATTATTTTTTCTATTTGATTCCTTCGCCAATTCTATTGCACTTTTGCATTCAACCTTCCTGAATAAAAGAGTCATAGTAGGTTAATTTTTATTAGTCCATCTCCTATCACCTATACACCATATTTTAAGATATATATTGAGGGGTGAGTGTGAGACCATGATGGGCCAAATAGTTTTAATGGGAGAAAAATAACTTCAATATGTTAGTTAAACCACAAAAGTTATTTTGGGCATACATTTTACTTTCTCTAGGTGTGGTATGTAAAAAAAATGGATATATTTTTAGTTTGAATCAATCCAAATTTTGTATTATGATTGAAAAAAAATTAGGTGTAATACCCCATTTGAAGCACAAGGAAAAACATGATTGAACAACTTTTATAGAAAAAATACAACAACAACAACACCAAGGATATGACATCAACATGTCACACTTGCAAAACAACATGCACACAAGTGTTGCATGAACACAATGACACAAGAAAAAACACAACAAGATGAGCTCACCATTATATAAGAAAGGTGGAAAAACTAAAGACTAACCACTCATGGGATAAATCCACCACAAAGAATGAGAGAGAGAGAGAGAGAGAGAGAGAGAGAGAGAGAATCTCCATACAATGATCAATTACAGCCCACGACTACATTCTCTCATAACACAACTATAAAATAGGATGAGAGAATCATCAATGCCCAATCCACATCTAGACTTAATTAAACAACCAAAACAAGGAAAAAACATTACTAGAGGATGCCATAGTAGGATATAAAAACTCTCCTATAACTGGAACAATGATGGGTCACTTCCAGATACACCACATGTGCTTTCCAAGATGTCTCGTCTCAATGTGGCATCACACAAGCATAAATATCCAACAACAAAAAACCTCAATACCTATAAATAATGTTGATAACACTAACATGAACAACCAAGAAGGTTTACAACCTTCACGAGACTTTAGAAGACTAGGTGCACAATCTCCCTAACCCTAGGTTTGCTAACGAGTAATTTTGGAAGAGTGCATGTAAAATGATTTAGGATAACCCACAAGTCCTCAATGAAGAAACTTAAGAACAAGTTCCAACCATCATTAGACCACCAAGACCATGATGTAATACTTTCAATTACATGGTTTACCCATACAACATCCTGAGACTTAGAGGAACTAACAAGTCCTAAAAATGAGAAAACTTGATTAGGTTTTTGAAGACCTAGTCAATAAAAATATTGTCACTAGAAAACTATAGGACATTAAAATTATCTAAAAATGGGAATAGGCTTCGAAAAGCCTTGGATAATACTGGTTAAGAGGATTTACATTGTATTTTTTTATGGGAGTGAGGGTGCCCCAATATAGGACTAGGCCACCCAAATAGACATAGGCAATTTTCAACGTATCATCCCTCACAACCAATCTTCCCAAACACACTTGGAAACATATCAGGTGAGTTTAGGGACTCTTGAGTTGACCAAGATGCCTAGATGCAATACTAGGCTACCCAAACTCATTGGAAGACACTTAAATTAATTTTAAACCCAAAATAATTTTTTGTAATTTAATTTTAAACATTCAAGAAATGAATACAAAATTAAACAATTGTGTTTAGAACCATTGCAAAAATGTAATTAGGGCTAAAACACTAACCTTCGAAATAAAATTACAAGTCATCTAAAGAGAGAGGTTCATTTACAAATTATATTAGAATTACATTATAAATACATATGGAGAGGACTCAAATGTCATTTCAATATCAAATTACATGAAAATCAAATAATTACAAATAAAATGAACAATCAAAGAAGAGGATATCGATGTTTCTTTGCTCTTCAAACCTTTGAACCCCAATAGTGGTTTTCATACCACGCTATTATGTGAAACCAACAAGGTTCACTCCCACTATGCTAGGAGATACCACAAGAGCCAATAAAACTCACATACGACACATGGGAGAAGGATTACATACACACCAAATGTGATGCATACCCATCACACATGTAATGCAAAATCTAACAACACCACATGATGGTTCAATACATAACCCATTGGCATGAACACAATGGCATAACCAAGTACTCTCATTAGGAACAATAACCAATGGATTTTACATAAAAGAGTCCTTGTTGACCTAATAAACTATGACATAGCAAGCACTCTCATTGGACACATCTACTAATGGAGGAAAACACGAAGCACCAAAGAATCAAATGAGGCACGAAAACCAATGCAATAATTGGACTCGACGAAAATTTTGAACATGATTTCAAATGATCCAAAGTGACAATTCATGAAGGAGACTTCAAATACCCCATTCCATTTCATTCAATTTCACATTAAACTTCAAATTTTCTAACTATTTTTCAATGACAAAAAACCAAGAATTTTAGAAATCACCATTAAAATTTCACTTAAGTTTGAAGTTTTAAAAATTAAAGTTATAAAGATTCCTTTGGTGACAATAATTCCCAAAGCTCCTTTTAAGATGTAAAACAATCATTTTGTATAATTGCAAAAAACTTGAGCATAATAATGACATATTTTGAAAAAAATTACAAAATTTTCACATAAAATTTAATATGCATTCAAAATATATGAAATAAAAGGAGTTGAGAGGTTCTAGAACCCCATTAATCCATTTGCAACTTTTCAAAATGAAAAAAAAAATCACTTGAGAAGATATGGAAAACTTACCTCATTTTTATCCAAAACATTGAAATGAGAAGAACACCAAACATACCCCATAAATGCATAGCCAATTGTCTCCTACATGCATACTTCTCTTTGTTTATGAATAAAATCACATAAAGAATCATTTTATTCATCTCTACAAACTTATTGTGGATGAATATTTCTTGTTTTTCTTTTACTCAAGGATTAGATTAAACTTTTATGCAAGAAATACTGAATGGTGTGAATGTATGCAGGGATTTCTAAGTAGAATTGGCTAGGAATTTCATAAGTGCAATATTGTAAGGCATTGTTACAAAGCTTTTATGAAACTAGGCTTAAATGTTGTTATACAAGTTTCAATCGCATCTGTCTTGACCCCATTGCCTAGGTTAAGGCACCAATCTCTTTGAATTTGTGTCTGGATACAACTCTCTGATCATGAATTTCAAAGAACTTTTCCCTTTACTGCATAATTTATTTTTATAATGTTATTTCCTATGTTCTCAAGCATTGAATGTGCAGAAAGCCTAAGGATCTAGCCTGTCATATATGTTTATCTGTAATTCTTGGCTAATTTGGGAGAACATGTCTTCTTTAAGAAATATTGTATAGGATCACCCTCCTACATCTTGCAGAGCCTAAAGTGCGGAGGAAAAGATGGTTCTAACCTTTTCATGTTTGTTGGCTAGCCTCTTAAGATAGTTGATCATAAGATTTGTCTATTATTTAGAGTATCTTAAGAACCATCTGGGAACTAAAAACTACCAACAAATTGGCAATTCTGATAGGGACATAATTTATTGTCATTTCAAATAACCCATAAGAATGTGTGGTCATATTTGGAAATTTGAGTGAAGTGCCTTTCTGTTTATCTAAGGATTTGTTTATTATTTTTGCTCGTGCAATTTTCTCCAAGAAAGATTAGTTAAAATTCAATTCCCTCAATTGGGTGGCGACTATGAAGTCTGCTTCAATTGTTAAGACAGTGAAGGATATTATCTATTATTGACTTTAGAGGTCTTTTATGTCTGGCCAGAAACTAGGGAAGGAGAACATTATTACGGTACCTTTTCACTTTGTTGCAATTTTATTTGGAAAAGTTGTTCTTTTACTATGATGAGATACAGAGCCCATGGATATTTATTCCCTTTGAGATTGGTCAACTCGATGCTAGACACAGACAATTAAATAATGTTTTAAGCCACAGATGAAAGGGGCCAGTATGTTTTGGAATGCTAAAATATCTTCCAACGTGTTTTTGTTGTTAAAGCATGTTCAAATACTTCGTTACATTCTAAGAAAAATATAGTAAAGTTAATCTATTAGTGTAATTTCAGACGAATCATTTAAACAAATTACAATGTAAAGTATGCTGTTTAAATCAAAGTACATATAAATATCCAATTTTGATACTGTAAATCTTAATTCAACTTTACTGCTATCCTGAGACACTATATATAGACAACATACAGATTGATATCCACAAAATCACCTGGTCTTGCACTTTATCGCTTAGAGGAAACTATGTAGCAGACCAATTGCCCAACATGCAACAGTCAGGTTCACTCCCATATGCTAGGTGTATAGTTGCTGCAATTAATGGGTCAAATCAGAATGGAGACCTGTGTTGCAGTGGATAACTGTTATTTCTTTAATAGAATAATTAATATTAAGAAGTTTGCTAAGTTTTCAAATTCAAAACTGCTCAAACATACTTTTAGAATAACCCAGATTTGTTAAGGATAATCAAGACATGAGTAATGGCATCTTTCAGTCTACAGCCAAACCTGCCATAGACAAATTGGCGACCTAGAAAGTGAACTAATATGAAAAGCAAAACATTCTTTCTGACTCATGATACAGCATTCTTGATGCCTGATTGATAAAGAGAATAGAGAAATATAATCTGTAAGGTGGGTGGGATTGTCCTTGACCAGGATAACAGAATAAAGGATGATAATGATGGCCAGAGATCTTGTGTTGAATGGAAGTAATATTATGGGAAGTACTCACACGTTATTACTCCCTAAAAACAAAAGTGAGATCAGCCACTATATCTATACAATGAATATAATATTTGACACTCTCAACTAGTCATGCCTTCTGTGTGCCAACGATTATGGTCCCAGATATAACAAAATTGTGCAGGTTAGAAAGCAGCGTGTTTTCAAAACAAGCAGCTGAGGAGTTTCTTTAGAGAGACTACAACTAGCTGGTACGGTAACACAACTATTGTGCTTAGGCAGGTGTAAAGTAGTAGCATATTTCCAGCTGAAAAAATCCTAATTATTCTAAAGGTACATAACACAAGTTTTGTGCCTAGGGATTTCTAAAGTATTAGAATATTTCCAACATCTTTGGGATGAGTGGGTAACATACCCTATACTATGAATTTCAGATCTCACACCAAAAAAACAAACCATGAATTCTCATGACATTTAAATCTATTGAAACCGTTTATAAGCTGCTAAACGCATTTGTCAGATATCCAATGTATTCAATGACTTTCATAGGAAAATTATTATCATTATGCATTTTTCAGTCTTTGTGCTTGATAAAGGGAAATCCTGTTCATGGATTCTGCTGAATAACTAGTCATATTCATCTTCTGGCTTGCATGGATTTGTTATTCTTTTCAGTACTCTGTTAAGATTCCAACAAGTGGCCGATTATTACACAACCTAACCTCCCCTCTATTTATAGGGACACTCCAATGCATAGTCATACAACCTAAGCTGAACTGCATAGCCTCAATCCTCATCACCCACCTCCCCTATATCCAATAACCACCAAAGCTTCAACCTCTGTTTTGTAAGCAATCCACCCGAGTTTGTCCTTAGTTTGTGTAAAATTTTATTGTCTTTCAAACCATTTTAAGCATTTTGGAGTTATTTATTAGTCCACTTTCATAGTGTTGCTATAGTTTTAGTCCTTGCATTCAATATTTGAATTTCTCTTCCGATTTGCTTGGTTTTGACTCTTGAGAACATTCTTAACTCTAGCTTTTCCTGAGAATTTCATCCCACGTCTTTTCTTTCAGACGTTACTGGTCCCATTTGATTTACATATTCTACTTAATTTCCTCACTGGGTATAGACTTGATTTGAGTTCTTCACCTTTGTATTTGCTTCTGTACAATTTCAAAGAATTGGGCACTCCACTCTTTTCTGTAATTGTACTGTGACTACTTTCTTGCTGGAGCTTAAGAGTATTTGGGTGATTTGATGCTGGTAGTATTCTAGGAGTGCTTTGAATATTCTTTTAGTTTTGACCAATTGGACGAGTGGGGTCCTCTGTCTTTTATAAGTTCTATTACAAGAATTGTTACTGGAGGGTTAGCATAGAACAAAAAAGTGCAATATATTGTCCAGCTAAATCAGCCCCGAGTTTCTTTGACTGAAGGCTTGAGTTCGGCACCATGGCCAGTCATGCAAGTTCTTCATCTGGGGGAAGCACTGCATCAAATTGGACAGCCAAGCAAAATAAATTGTTTTAGAGGGCCATAGCCATCTATGACAAATCTCCTGACGAAGTAAAAAGGCATTACGAGATTCTGTTAGATGACCTGACTTGCATTGAATCAGGCAAAGTGCCTTACCCCAAGTACAAATCTTCTGGTTGATTTTTCCAAGTAATTATGGAGACAAAGAAAGCAGGTATATTTAGAAACTTTAATTCTTAGTAAGCATGTTATACTTTTTCACTAACTTAAATGTTCTCACTCTACAATGATAGCTATAAGTCATAATGCATACTTAAAAATCTGAGTATTCTTCCAAAAAAAAATTGGTTTGGTTCCAAGTTTTCTGAACATATTCAACTGTTAAGTATAGTGTCTTAACATCACTGTAGATTACCTATATCACAGGTCTCTTCATTGTAAGATAATGTTAGTACTTTGGCTTTATGAAAATTTCAGATCTTAATTATTACTATCATTCAGCAATGTTTTGAAATGTGGGTGACAGTGTTGTGTAGACCATACAAACCCTTCAGAATAACTCCTTGGATTTCCATTTACATTGTCCTTCAGCTCTTTGGCTATTTTCTCAAAGTTGGCAGAGACTGTCCATTATTGGGCCAAGTTACTTTGGTTTTTCATTATAAATATTGGCTATCTTTAAAGTTTCCTGGCTGTCCACTCTTATTATTTGGCCATGTTGCTTTGGTTTTTCATTATAAATATTAAAGATACTAAAAAGAATCCCCAAATGAAGGTCTTCATTTACTGTGTTAGGATCAAATTTGTTTTCTAGTAGTCTGATACTAGGTATATTATTCTCTTTAACATCTGCTAGGAAAAATGCACTATGTTGATGAATGTTTTGTGTATATCAGATTCATTGATATTACAGAAAATGGAGAACAAAGTGATAATGATATTGTGCATACTCATTAATAGATTATATCTAAATCTCTATAATAATGTTTTTAATTGGGCTCCATTTACTCTAATTAATATTAGTTTGTCGATTCTCTCTCTTTATACTGACAATACAAATCCTATGCAGGCAATATATGGTATGAAGCTACAATGGAGCTCCTGCATTGAAGTTTAACTATTATTACTCCTAATACTAATATCTACAAGGAGATAGCAGAAGATAACTTAGACGAAGTTCAGAAGCATAGTAAAACAAATTGACTGGGCACCTGTGGATACTTTCAATGATATATATATAATATAGAAATAGCTGTGATAGTCATAAAGACTTAAATATATAAGCATTTGGGGTCTCTCCCTTTGTCTCAATTTCTGTAAATAAACAAATTGTACTACTCTATAACCTTTATCATTCAGTATGGACAAGTTCTATGTACTGGATGTGAAGGTGGTGATATATGAGAGCCAGTATTTATAGAGAAATAGTAAATAAGTATTTTAATTATATTAGTGATCTTGATGATTGGGTTCCTATCCATACACATCTTTTCAACACTTTTTAATGATTATTAAAAATGGGTGCTGATCATGCGTAAAGCCACACAAACTGGGTTAAACTTAAAGACTCTCCATAGGATAAGAACGTAAAGGCCCTAACAAAAGCTAGCCATCTATAATATTACATTATTCTTGAATTGAAATTTTTTGGAAGGCCAGCTAAAATTTTCGCTGTCTATATCAAAGTGGAGGACAACAATGTTTTGATAACAGAGTTGAGAGAATACTTCACTGGTTTGAATCAAAGTAATAACACTGGTAGACATTTTGGAAAAATAAAAAATTCATTTTTCGAATTTTATATTAAAATGATATTTTATATCTTATATTTTAAGAGAGAATTTTTGAATAATATTGTTGAGATGAAAAGTGTATATTCAGTAATTTTTTTTTTCATTATCTTTCTGTCACTTTAAACACTATCTCACCAATTCAAGTTTTTTATTACATTTATCACATTCAAAATATAATTCTCTTGTTCAATTTCTTTTTTTTCCCTCTCCTTTATGCATCTAAATCCTAATCCACGCAATAAGGCAAATAAATGACGGAGAACAAATTTAATTGTAGAGGCTAAATGAAAATGAAAATGAAAATACATTACTCAGAGACCACTCACAACACAATAGAAAACACGTACACACGAAAGTAACAACCACACATAGTAGGCACCTCTATTACTAGACTTTTTTTTATTGCAATTGAACACACTCACCTTGCATGCTACTTGTACAAAATTTAAGCAATTTCAGTACTTTTATTGAATAAACATGTGAATTTGATAGGGACAAATCCCTAAATGTGTCATAGACACCATTCTCTACGAAAACAACTAATTTAGACTAGCTATAGGTGTTTATCTAGCACAATCATAGTTAGACAACCCTGCTATAATTGTATGAGACACTAGCACATTAGTTATAAACCAATACAACCATATATGACACATGTAGAAAGAATGGATAATATCATGGCTATATAGACAGTAATACACATATGTACTGTAGAAAAATGGATCTTTGGATACTTTCATGGTCATTTAGGTCTTTTTCCTATGATGCTTGGCTTATTCTACTTAGATTTAATGATGTAATGTAACTTATACATTCACACGAGGTCTTGAATATTCAAATTATTAAGATTTTATGATGTCTTGTAAAGGTGTTGTGAAGTATTGTAACACATTTCTACACTTTTCTAGAATCTGCTTATTATAATTCATCTAAATATTCCCTTTTTATCACTCATCAAGTCTTATTTTAAAGTGTTGTAAAGTCTTGTAACTAACTTTCATGCTTTTCTAGACTTGTCACCACTAAAAACACCTTTCTTATGCTTTATTTTTCCCCTTTATGCACTTACAGGCCTTAATTAAGTGTATTTTTGAATATAAACCTGGCAAACATCATTAAATGCGGCTTAATTCCTAACACCCACTTGCATGCAGATGGGAGATATAAAATATTTTCATTGAAGGCTTTTTATGTTTAAAAAGACTTGTTTTTATTGTTAATTGACATGACTGGTGGTAGACAATAGATTAACATATTTGCTTAATTTACTTTATGTTTAGCTAAATTAGTGGATATTCTGGAAGTGATAGCTTATGTTAAAAGTGTTGCTTTATGATGACTTTGGATGAGATGATTATGCTGCATTAATCTTTATTACCATGATTGTTGTCCTTTTTATAAGGGTTTTTAATAGGGTATCTTAAAGTTTAATGATACAATTAAATTCTCTGTCTAATCATGAAGAATCACTACGCCATAGATAGGCCCTGTTGGATGATGAGTCAATCCAAGTCTGAATCGACTTCTTCATAGTCGGTTGAGGAACTTTTACTTCCAATGCCAATCTGGCGTAGTTCTGGCATAGTCCTCATTTAGTCAACATCAGTTCTATTTTTAGTTTCATTTTGAATTTGTAGTTAGTTGCCTTAAGTTTTGGCAGTTAGCACCATGTTAGAAGCTAATAAGGATATTTAATAAATATCCACATTTCAGTCTTAGTTAGGAGTTAGATAATTTGCAATTAGAAGTTTTCTATAATCACAAAGCAATACATTGTTCTGCGTTGTACTTTTGATCAATGATAAAGGAAGCAATAAGTTAATTAATTCACTGTGTTGAAGGACCTTATCTGAGGAAGAGTAGGGCCCACTCAACCTTTGGAACGATCTTATGGTATTTTTGTTAAGTGTTGTTATTTTCTGATATTAAAATCTATAATAGAAACTGATTTTGAATTGTTCAATCATTAAAATCATCTTCTATCTTGGTAAATGTTAAGATCAAATAATCATTTTTGTTTACAATTGCATTTTGAAGTTCTAGTTTATTATGGTTAAGATCGAATAGTTTGAATGCTTAGATTTGTTTATTAGAAATGTTAAATTGAACCATTAGAATTGTTGAACAAGTTTCTTTTATAAATTAGGTTTAGATGTTGTTTGAAAAGTCAGAATTAACGTTTGTTTGTTAAGCTTCATTAAAGCAATGTTAGAAATTTATGGAAAGATGGAGTTGAAGTCTGTTTAGAATCTGTTCATGGAGATTAGTATTTATGCTTTTTACAATAATCGTCATTTTCCTGCAATTCATTTCTACTCTTAAATTAGCATTTACTTTCCAGCAATTAAGTTATGGATTTCTTTTAAAGAAAAATATAATTAATTTGGAATTCCGCATTTTAGATCAAGGATTAAAGTAATCATTAATTTTCTCCATGAATTGGTCTAAATCGAAGTCAATAAAGTCAGAATTAAGTCAGCAGAATTTTAAATTAGGAGTTAAAATAGATTTAAATCTTAGGAATCAGTTGCTACAGTTTAGCTCTTGAAAGCTCTTGAAGAGCTCCCAAGAGCTCCTGAAAGCTCCTGAAGTAGGAAAAATGATACCTGAATTCACTGTTTATAGTGCAAACCCCCCAAAAAGAATCTGTGACAACTATCCTTACCTCATATTGCTTTGAGACACACCCAGTTTGATAAAAGAATTAATTAAATGATGCAAGTTGCGACATCAACAACCTTGCCCATCATTTTTGGCGCCGTTGCCAAGGATACTTAAACGATCTGGCTATTTAGTGTGAAGCCTTAGTGTTGATAGGGAAGAGAGATCTAAAATTGTGGATGAGACGAAGCAGAGACCAACTAGGAAGGTTTCTTCCACAAAATGTTGACATTAGAAGAAATCTTGATTTTAATCAAGAGGATATCCAACAATACCAAATTGAAAATCAAGAAAACCCCATTGAAAATCAAGAAGAGAACAAAAATCCAATTCCAAGAGAAGAAATGGGTGACCAACTAGTATGCCCACCAACAAATAAAACCTTTTCAAATCCTATCAATCTTGAAAGACAGCTTGATGAACCCCCTATGAAAAACATTTTGCCATCAGTTCTTCCAACATTTAGGGGAAAAACTATAGAAGATCCTGATCAATTCCTGTTTGAATTCAAAATGTTGTGCCAAACCTATGATTATTCAACTGATAATTAGAAGTTGAAGTTGTTTCCTTCTACTTTGAAAGAATCGGCTTTAAGATGGTTTATGGGTTTAGGGTTAGGAACAATTGGGACTTGGTAGAAGATGGAGATAGAATTCCATACCAGGATTACTGTCGAGTGAGAGATAGAAAGGAGGAACTGTTTCACATAAAGAAATTAGAAGACGAAAGTCTAGAAGACTATGCCAATAGATTTCAATTTGTACATCAAAGGTGCACTAATGGGCTGGATAATGAAATCATCAAAACAATTTTCCTAAGAGGGATTGAAGATGAGTCTAGAGAATCCTTGAACCTGATGGGAAAGGGAGACATTAACAAGCTTTCCTTGGACGACATTGTGGAGATCTATAGAAACTACTCTAGAACTAGAATGGGGACTCGAAACTCAAAGAGGAATAAGACTCACATCACTGATGTATCCGAAGTAATGGAAGAATTGGAAAACATGAAGATTGATCTGCTACTACATATTAACATGCAAGGAGGAAAGAGAACCACTGAACTGTTGTCAATTTATTGTTCCAAATGTAGGGGAAAACACCTTTTGAGGGAATGCCCATTAAATCAGATTGAAATTTGTGAGATTTGTGAAAAACTGCACCCAACCAGTTCTTGCAATCTTTTGGCTGGAATAAAGAACAATATCAAGAAACCACCAGTAATAGAGGAAGAACTCAATTATGTTGTCCAAAGACCTCAGAACCAAGGGTATAACACAAATCAAAGACAATATGGTTCACAATCAAACTCGAATCAAAATCCATGGCAAAACCAAAATCAATGGACCCCCAATATCAGCCACAACCCCCACCTACATATTGGGGGCAACCAGAGTGGATGAATCCCTAATGGAACCAATCCCAGTGGTAGTCTAACCAACAACCACAATGAAAAGCAAATCAATCCTCATGGAAACAAAATAAAAACCAATTACAACCATGGCAGAATTAGGGACAAAAATGACCATGGGTACAAACACCTTTGGCCCTTAATGCCCCTAATGCTTCCAATGATCAAGTGAATCAACCCCAAATGCCAGCTCAACCGGTTTCCAATCCAAAAAATGCACGAACTGATAGAAATAACCCAAATGTAAATGTAGTAGATGTTACTGACATTCAGTTACGAAGTCGAAATGTGCAAACTACACCAACCAAGACAATTCTAGAAAGAGAGGAAGAAAACAAAGAAAAATTGTTGGAAGAAGAACAAGTTGTTGAAAAAGCTCCCTATCTTGAGAGATTGCACGAAGAGAAAACTATTCCTCAAACCTCTTCCCCTCCCTACATGAATCTAATCAATTCACAACTTCTTAGAGAGTTGAACAAGATTAACATAGAGATACCTCTGTTACAGACAATCAAGGATATACTAGAGATCAATCAGTTAGTAAAATCCCTTTGCATGAAGACAACAAGAAGGAAAAAGAAAATGCCTTCAAGAATTCAAGTGGGGACTAAACTTACTGATGTGTTATCAGGAAGAATACTTCCACAGAAATATAATGATCCTGGTAGCCCTATCATAACACTGAGTATAAATGGAATTGAAATACGAAATGTCCTGATTGACTTAGGAGCTGCCATAAATTTCATTACATCTGATACAGTTGAAAAGCTAGGAATGATAACAATTCAGCCAACAACAACTATTTTGTAGTTGGCTGATCAATCAACTACAAAACCAAAAGGTATTATAGAAGAAATCATGGTCACAATTGATACATGGGATTAGCTAGTCAACTTTTTGGTTCTCAAAGCCTGAAGGAAAGATTCTGGATACCCAATCATATTAGGCAGACCATGGTTTGCTACTGTTGCAGCCTTAATAGACTATAGATCAAGAAGCATGATAATCACTAATGGACAAAAACAAAAAGAATTGTCACTTTATCCACTTGCACAACCATCAATTCAAACAAACACTCAACTTTGGGTGGATGAAAATTTAGATTCGAAAGGTGATGGTATTGTGGAATTAGCAATGGTAACCATAACCGAACATATCCATGAATGTGAAGAACAAGAGATAATTTTAGAAAGTGAGCAAGATAAGTGTCAAACAACATTACGTGAACAACATTGTTTTCCTCTAAATACTCTTGTTGAGGAATTAGTAAATTCTAAAATGGACATAAATGAGATCACAGTAGCAGGAGATAAACCCCTTCATATCAATTAAACTTTATCCCCAATGCAAGAAGAAAAATTGAAAGAAATTTTAGAAAAACACACTGAAGTGTTTACTTGGGAATATACTGATATGAGAGGTATCCATCCTTCAATCTATAGTCATCACATCTACACAGAAGATGTTAGACCAATAAGACAAGGACAAAGGTGAATTAATCCCATATTTCATGACATTGTGAAGAAAGAAATTAAGAAGTTGCTTAACATAGGATTCATATACCCAATATCTGATAGTCAGTGGGTCTCTCCACTAGTTATAGTTCCAAAGAAAAATGGTAAATGGAGAGTCTTCATAGACTATAGAGAGTTGAATAAGGCCACTAAAATAGATCATTTCCCATTGCCATTTATCGACCAGGTACTAGACAATCTAGCAGGCAGCAACTACTTCTCATTTCTTGATGGCTTTAGTGGATATAACCAAATCCAAGTAGCCCCTGAAGATCAAGACAAAACTACCTTTACCTATCCTTGGGGTACGTATGCATATATAGTCTTACCATTTGGACTATGTAATGCACCTGCTACATTTCAAAGAGCGGTACTAGCAATATTTGCATATTACACCACTTCATGTGTAGAAATCTATATGGACAACTTTACAGTCCATCCTAAAACATATGATGAAGCATTAAAAAACCTTGAAAAGGTCTTACAATTTTAAAAAGATCATAGGTTATCACTCAATCATGAGAAAAGTTCCATTATGATGACAGAGGGAATTGTTCTGGGACATCACATCTCAAAAGAGGGGATAAAGGTTGATCCCAAGAAAGTTGAGATCATACAGAACATTGAAATCCCTAAGAACCAAACTGGAGTAAGAAGTTTTCTTGGGAATGCAAGGTATTACAAAATATTTATATAGGGATTTAGTAAAATAGCATCACTACTATTCACCCTGCTCAAAAAAGAAGAAGAATTTGTATGGACAAAGGAGTGTCAAAAATCCTTTGAAACAATTAAGATGGCTCTAACAATTTCACTCATTATCAAAGGACCAGTTTGGGGAGATCCTTTTCACATACATGCAGATGCATCTAATTTGGCCATTGGTGCAGTATTAGGACAAAAAGATGAAAATGATGCCATGCATGCAATTTACTATGTTAGCAAAAACTTAAATCCTGCTGAAAGAAACTACACAACAACAAAAAATGAATTTTTAGCTGTACTATATGCAATAAATAAATTAAGACATTATATTACAAGCTATAAAATCTATGTACATACAGACCATGCAGCAATCATATATCTAATGAATAAAGCAGTGGTAGGTGGACACATTATTAGATGGTTACTTTTATTACAATAATTTGATGTAACTATTGTTGATAAGACTGGAAAGGACAATGTTGTTGCTGACTTTCTTTCCAGAATTATTTTACAGGATAACCAAGAACTATTGGATGATGCATTTCCAGATGAACACTTATTTCTTATATCATTTCATCCACCATGGTTTTCTGATTTGGAAAATTACCTTGCTATAGGGAAATGTCCAAGTCAATTAAGTAATAAGAAAAAAAGAGATTAATCCGTGAAAGTTCCAGATTTCAATGGATTAATGGTCTTCTATTTAAATGATGTCATGACCATGTTTTACATAGATGTGTAATAGAATTGGAATTTCATGATGTAGTGCATACCTTCCATCACGAACCTGAAGGAGGACACTTTTCAGTTGTAAGAACAATTCACAAAATATTGGGGGTTGGCTACTTTTGGCCAACAATGAAAAAAGATGCAACATTCTTTGTCAGAAACTATGATGAGTGCCAAAGAATGGGGAAGCCTACAATAGCCATGAAGATGCCAATGCATCCACAAATAGCTCTTGAACCATTTGAAAAGTGGGGCATCGACTTTGCGGGACCAATAGATCCACCTTCTAGGGGGCAGAGATATATCCTTGTTTGTACTGATTATGCAACAAAATGGGATGAGGTGAAGGAACTACTAACAACAAAAGAAGATAAAGTTGTAGACTTTCTATACAAGAAAATTATCCAACGGTTTGGTGCACCCAGAGAAATTGTTTCAAATTAGGGATTAAAATTTGTGTCAGCAATGATGGAAGCGTTTTTACAGAGGTACCAAATAACTCACAAAAAATATTCACCTTATCACCCATAGGAAAATGGACAAGTAGGGGTCACAAATAGAGAATTGGAGAATATTCTAACAAAAATAGTTTCTTTGAAGAAAACAGATTGGGTAGATAGGCTAGATGAAGCAATCTGGGCCTATAACACCACATGGAAAACAATGACTGGGTTCTCTCCATATGAACTTGTGTATGGAAAGAAACCATTCATGCCAATTGAATTTTAGTTGAAAACATTGAAGACAACAATATAAGTTGGAATTAACCCACTAGAAGTAGAGAAAAGCAGAATTTTGCAGCTTAATAAACTTGATGAAATGAGAATAAAGGAAATTCAACATACATAAGTGATTCAAAAGCAAAGGAAGGAATGGCACGATAAACATATTGTGTCCAGACAGTTCAGAGAGGGAGATTGGGCACTATTATTTGACTCCAGATTTGAAAAGTTTAATGGAAATTTCCATACCAGATGGTTGAGACCTTATGAGATACAAAAAGTGTTCAAGAATGGAGTTTTCCAATTAGTTTCGATTGATGGGGAGAAAAGAGTCATGTTAGCTAATGGTCATCGACTAAAAACTTACCATAAGCCAGCAACAAAGGAGGAATTTCTAGATGAAGTGCAACACAAAATTGAACATTTTCTCATGGAAGATATCTACTCCATGAGAGAAGATATTTGAACCTTTGAAGAAGGCACAGATAAACATGGTAAATTGAAAACCAACAATTGGCGGTTTACCTTGAGAAAAATGGAAGTAAATTGAAAACCAACAAATGGTGGTTTACTTTTGAGGAAAAAATAAATAAAAAAAATTGATGACTGAAAACCAGAAATGGTGGTCTATCTAAGTTAACTTCTGCAAGCTCCTGAAGGCTCCTAAAGAACCCCTCAAAAGCTCCTAAAGGATCCTGAAGATCTTGAAGATTGAAGACTCCGTCTTTGCCCGAAAGCTCCTAAAGACTCCTGAAATTCCAAGCTCTTGAGAGCTCTTAAAGACCCCTGATGAACTCCTGAAGGATCCTGAAGAACTCAAAAGCTCAAAATAAATTAAGGTGAGCATTGAATGTGATTTTTTTTTTCAAAATTATTTTCTAAGGTAGTTAGACTAATTTAAAATAGGTAAATATTTATGAATCTTGACATCTCTGCCACAATGTTAATTTAATGATAACAATAATTCCACTTTTAATCATTTCAAAAGGCAGTGAATTGTCAGAATAAGGAATGGTGTAACATGGATGATGTCAGTCGAGGACAACGAATCTCTTCATGATTTGGTTGTCTTTTCAAAATACTCCCAAGTACATTATGACATGTGTAACAAATGCCGCCAACCTTGTGAATTAAATTGAAAGTTTCAAGTTGTGGCATGCGAATCATCCGGAGCAGTAAAGGAACTAAATGCAAGCGATTAGTGGAATGTTATGTCATTTTCAAAATTGGATGCTCCCAAATCAAGAAAAAAATTACTCCATATCTTTTTTGGTAAGTAATTCAGATTGCCAGTTGAAGTCCACCAATGAAGTTCACCATTTTTTATAGAGAAAGATGGGGAATAAGAGAAATTATGAACCAGAGAACTTCAATCTTGGTTCAAAGACCAGAAGATTGTTTGAAGAAGCTGGGTGGATAAATTTTGTGATGCAGTATGAAGGCTTCCAACTAGAAATGGTTAGGGAATTTGTGACAAACTTCATCATAAATGTCACCAGGGTAAGGGGAGAAGCAATAGAAGTCACACCAGAAATTATAGCAAAATTTATAGAATTCCAAATGAAGGAAAACCAGTTAACAAAAGCCGAGTTAAGTTTGAGGAATTACTGGCTGCATTTGACCAAGAATCAGAAAGAAGGCCAGAGATACAAATGCACAAGGGAGACTAGCATGGCATAGCTCATAACAGTTTGTACGAGCCATGGAGGACCGTTGTTACTTGGCTTATGAAGTTCTTCACATGCAATGGGTAGTATGGTACAATACTGGGTCTAGGAATGTAGCTTTTACTACATTTAAGGTATGGTTAGACAAAACCTTCAGCTAGGATAAATTTGTCAACATTCTTATTTCAACAAATTTCTTCCATTATTTTGAGAGTAAAAGCTAGGGGGGAATCTTCTATGAAATACTAGGGGTTGATACATTTGATAATTAAATACCATTTCTTAAAAAAAGAAATTGGGAAGTAAGCCTAGTTAGAATTTTTTTTTGCACCTATAGGGAAGCAAAAAGGGAGACCCACAAGGGGACCCTCAACCAAAAAGACAAAAATGGAGGAAGGAGAATCTTCCAAGAAAAGGGGAAAAATAAAATTGCCAGATATATCTAGGGTAACCCATACTAGGTCAAAAAGAAGGAGACAAGAAGTGCAATAGGAAAACCCTAGGCCTATTGAAACTGTAGTGTCCACTCCTGAAGAGCCACCTAGAAGTCAAACCCCTATTTCTGGAAGCCCTGTTAAATCCCTTGAACATGAAGATACCCATACCCCTGTACAATCTCCTGAGAGACCTCAAAGTCCCCTTGAAAATCCAATGCTGACTCCTAAAGATAACCCTATTTTTGAAGTCTACGACTCTGCTAAAGAGTTTGGCACACAATCTGAAGAGCAAGAGACCTCTGAAGAATTTGAACAAGAAGAGACTATGAAATCCCCCATACCTTCACCACAACATGAGAAGAGGAAGGGGAAAGAACCTTTAATTGAAGAAGAGGGACCCCAAGAAGAATTGAATACAAAAGAATTAGAGACTGAGGAATTTCTAAGAACAATGAAAATGTCTTGCCTAGAGGCCGAATTAGAATAGGAAAGAAGAAATGTGCAATTCTTTGAAGAAAAATTAAGAAGAAAAGAAGAAGAATTACAACAATTAGTCTACAAAAATTAAGCAATGGAAAGGCAAGTTGAGAAAAATGAGGCAAGGATTAAAGAACAGTTAAGTAAAATAGAGGATGCCCTGCAACAAGCCAATATGCAAGCATTAGTAAGTGCAGAGGAAATTTCAAAATTGAAAGAAGAGTTGCAACAAAAAGAAGAAGAATTAAAGTAGCAATCCACGTGGTTTTATGCACATAAAGCCTCTACTTCCTCCACTCCTCCACACAGGCTTGCATTACCAGATTGTCAATGTAGTATAGAGAGGGTGTTTTTGACTACTGCATTTGGATGGAAGCACTAAACAAAGAGAGAGAGAGAGAGAGAACACCATAGTTATGGATGATGAACCATTAGGACATTGTCCAAAGAAAGTTGAGGAGAAAATGATGGGAGATATAAAATACTTTCATTTAAGGCTTTTTATGTTTAAAAAGACTTGTTTTTATTGTTAATTGACATGACTGGTAGTAGACAATAGATTAACATATTTTCTTATTTTACTTTATATTTAGCTAAATTAGCAGATATTTTGGAAGTGATATCTTATGTTAAATGCATTGCTTTATGATGACTTTGGATGAGATGATTGTGCTGCATTAATCTTTATTACCATGATTGTTGTCCTTTCTATAAGGGTTTTTAATTGGGTATGTTAAAGGTTGATGAGATGATTAAATTCTCTATCTAATCATGAGGAATGACTATGCCATAGATAGGCCCTGTTGGATGATGAGTCACTCCAAGTCAGAATCAACTTCTTCATAGTCAGTTGAGGAACTTTTACTTCTAGTGCCAATATGGTGTAGTTCTGGCATATTCCTCCTTTAGTCAACATCAGTTCTATTTTTAGTTTCATTTTGAATCCATAGTTAGTCACCTTAAGTTTTGGCAGTTAGTGCCATGTTAGAAGCTAATAAGGATATTTTATAAATATCCACATTTCGATCTTAGTAAGGAGTTAGATAATTTGCAATTATATTTTTTCTGTAATCACAAAGCAATACATTGTTCTGCGCTCTACTTTTGATCAATGAGAAAGGAAGCAAGAAGTTAATTAATTCACTCTGTTGAAGGATCTTACTTGAGGAAGAGTAGGGCCCGCTCAACCTTTGGAATGATCTTATGGTATTTTTGTTAAGTTTTGTTATTTTCTGATATTAAAATCTGTAGTAGAAATTGATTTTGAATTGTTCGATCATTAAAATCATCTTCTATCTTGGTAAATGTTAAGATCAGATAATCACTTCTATTTACAATTGCATTTTGAAGTTTTAGTTTATTATGGTTAAGATCAAATAGTTTGAATGCTTAGATTTTTTTATTAGAAATGTTCAATTGAACCATTAGAATTGTTGAACAAGTTTCTTTTATAAATTAGGTTTAGATGTTGTCTGAATCAGTTAGAATTAACATTTGTTTGCTAAGCTTCATTAAAGCAATGTTAGTAATTTATGGAAAGATGGAGTTGAAGTCTGTTTAGAATCTGTTCATGGACATTAGTCTTTATGCTTTTTAGAATAATCGTCATTTTCCTGTAATTCATTTCTACTCTTAAATTAGCATTTACTTTCCAGCAATTAAGTTATGGATTTCTTTTAAAGCGAAATAGAATTAATTTGGAATTTTGCATTTTAGATTAAGGATTAAAGTAATCATTAATTGTATCCATGAATTGGTCTAAATTGAAGTCAATAAAGTCATAATTAAGTCAGAAAATTTTTAAATTAGGAGTTAAAATAGATTTAAATCTTAGGAATCAGTTGCTACAATTTAACTCCTGAAAGCTCCTAAAGTAGGCAAAATGATACCTAAAGTTGCTGTTTATAATGTAAACCCCCCAAAAAGAATCTGTGACAACTATCCTTATCCCATATTACTCTAAGACACACTCGGTTCGATAAAAGAATTAATTAAATGATGCAATTTGTGACATCAACGACCTTGCCCATCACATGCCTTGAGTGGAGCCCATTCACCTTGCATGGTGAATGAGTCCCTCTTGGCACAAAATTCAAAATAATTTCAAATTTTTTTCAGGTTTTTATTCGTTAAGACCTTAAGTCGGCCTATGATGTTGTATTTTCAGGAAATTAGGGCATAAGTGTGTATAAATAAGTATTTTTCTATCCATTTTAACCCCCCCGAACAATCTCATTCAAGCATTCACCCTTTAAAGCATCTTAACATCATTCAATCAAGCAATTATCAAGAAGCTTGGAGTAGTAATTGACATATCTTCAGGCTTTAACAACAAGGGTTTGCTGAGTTTATGAAACTTGCATGTTATTTTTTCATCATTCCTTTCTCATTTCATTTCTTTCTCAAGGGTTTGATTACCAAAGTGGGGTTTGACCAAGGTGAACCCCTATACTCTAACCCTTAACCATTTCCCCCCTCTTTGCATGTGTGTTTGTAGGTCTTATAGGAATTTTTTTCAAAGAGATAGGTTTTGAAAAGTGTTCAACAAGTCATCAAATATATTCAAGTCAACATAGACCTAATTCAAGCTTGGAGACATCATTCAACCCATTTTCTACAAATTTGAATCTGTCAACCCGATAAGAAGACAAGTACAGATCTGGACCGATAGAGTTGACTTCAAAATTTGTATATTTTTGTAGGTGGATTGATTTGCCATCAGTGGTGAGTGAGTCCCACTGCTAGGTTGGAGAAAGTGTTTTATGAGGTTTTCAGTTCATGACATCTCGAAACCTGTTTCAACAAAATTTACTAGAACCTGGAATGATTCACCATCAGTGGCAAATGAGTCCTAGTGGCCATCAATAGTGAATTTTGAAACATTATAGAACCCTACAGTATCAGCATTCAACTTCCAAGTGCGCTCCATTCAGTTTCATTAAGTTTTGTTTTCATTTGTGCATGTTTCTAGTTCATTTCTGCATATCACACTGTGCTTTCAAACACTTCATATTTCTTAGGTTTTGCATAAATAATCAATCCATTTTATCATTTTTTTGCATTTAGATAATTGCATTTAGGTATATTTTCATTGTAATTGAATTATTTTGAGTGAACCACTTAGATTTTGTGTGGGGTCTATCTCTCTCCTTTAGGTGAAAAACCCTAATAGAGCAAGAGAGTCATAGCATCCTAAACCACAAAAATTGATGGTTCAAAATAATACAACACTACCATGTTTAGTCATGTCCCAAATAATATAGAAGTAGAATATAATTAGCATAAAACATGATTCCATCATTATAATATATCTTCTTGACCTTCTTCACATACTTCTCACCAATTGATTGTCAAATAAAAATTGCTTCTCTCACTTTGTATTTCACTAACATTTTTTAGCTATAGAGAACCAACTCTTAGTTCTTAAATTTTAGTTTTTGAAGTATATGTAAATATTTTCTTATACTATTTTAGTTTTAAATTCAATAGGAACAAACACTTAGTAATAAAAAAATATGTACTTTATCCATTTTTAGATAATTGTGAATTTTTTTAACCATCTAAAACTTATTTTAGGTTAGGTACACTTGTATATAGTCATTTGTCTATAAGTGAGGGGTATGGTATGTTAATGTTTCTATTAATTTTTGGATATGGTTATTAGTAATATGTTAAGTGAACCAATATTATTCAAATGGTTTAGTCATATTAATCGTTAACGTAACATAAAGATCTACAATACACAAAATTAAATGAAAGACAAAATATTACACAATTCTTTTTTTACGTAGGATAAATCTTGTAGTCAAAATTTAAATAAAAGTATCATTCTTATTTTTTGTAATTGAAAATTTTTACATTACAAAACCTAACTTTTCTAATGTATCCTCTCCTTCTAAATGCATATTCTCAATACCTCATATAGATTTATTTTCCAACACCACATAAATAAGTTATATTATTCTTCACATGGTTGTGTGGGTTGATCTAACTTTTCCTTAAGGTTAGTCTTTTAATAAATAAATAAATAAATATTAAAACATTAATTAATAATCAATTCCCAATGATCACACTGTTGTAGGGGGGAGGAGATGGTGGGAGCAACGGAGACTAAAAATTTGCAATAGGGTAGGACGACAATGCGAAGGTGGTTTGAGATGATGCCTGTGGTGGTAGGGTTGCGATCGAAAGTGTGAAGGTCATGGGAGATTTGGAAGCATGGGTGAAGGAAACCAAGCAAGAGTTTCCATTGGTACAATTGAAAGAGAAGGATGCAAAAGAAGATTGGTGCCAAAATTCAAATTGGAACAGTTCAACAAGACTTGCAACAATGAAGGTTAGAATGGGCGGCATTGGAACAATGCCTCAAGGTGCAATTGATTGTGAAATAAAGGAGTGGATCATTGCTCGATGGGAGATAGTAAAGATATTGGGAATTTTGGGGCCTCCAATCTATTATTGAGGCATTTTTGGAGAACAAGAGGTGTGATGGCTGCTACAACCATGAGTACAGGAAATCAATGGTGCTTAGTTCGAACTTGCTGCAGCCTTCTATTTTGATCATGGATCAACAAGGATTGGTGGTCCATTGGTATGGGAAAAACCTAAACTAGGATAGTCTTATTCAGTGGTGGCAGGGGCGTTGGGGTGTAGATATAAAATTCAAAGTGTTGATGAACGAATTTTTTGTGGTAATTTTCCAACCTTTTGATATCAAAGAATAGATTTTAAACAAAATTTGGCTCATGGACAACAATGGTTTCTATATTTTAAAATGGGAAATTTGGTTCGATCCCCTGCAACATCAAATGGAATGGATCCAAGATTGGTACAATCTACCAATCTTACCTCTAGAATTCTAGTAGCTGGACACTCTAGAATATATTGGCAATCATTTAGGTAAATTTGTTTGCATAAAAGAAAGAATCAATCAATCTGGCATTAGTACTTATGTACGAATTTGTGTGGAAAATAAGCCACATAGTCCACACTGGTGAGAAATTAAGATAATCACTGATTGGGGCACCCTGTGTCAACCTTTGACCTATGATCCACATCAAAAGAATGTTCTCTTGGATGCTATTCGTTAACACTCAGCGGATCCTAGTATGAGCCAGGATGAAAAGGAAAACTATTATATGGGACCTACTCTGGTCATGATGCCTGGTTGAAAGTTAGATCCAAGGGATTTCAACCACACTTTGGCAGGTGTTGTGGGTGGAAATATGGAGAATACGGTAGAAGAATTTGTAAATGATACTTTGGGATCTCGGGAAGGGGCCTCAAGTCTATTGGAACGGGTTGTGGCCCCTTTTCCTTCACAATCCAACCAATTGGAATCCAGGAAAGTGCTAGATTCAAAAATTATAGAAGCTTTGGGTGTAATGGAGACCAATATTAAGGAAGAAGATCTTAACTCACTAATGGAGGTGGGCTATGAATTAGCCGAGATTGCCATGGTTGCTAAAGAAGGGTCGATAAACCTGGTAAATGAAGACTTGGATGCAGTTTGGGATGAAGGGCCTCATCTGGAGGATGCAGATCAAATGGTGGTGGTGAAGCTTGGCTCACTGACATCTAGCATGCATCCTATTGTGGAGCCACCTACAACCAATTTTACAGCGGGTTTGGGAATTTTCTAGAAAGATCCAAGTAGGTTGTCTCTAAATTTTGGAGAAAATAAGAGGTGTGTCTAGATTCTTAACCAAGAAAAGCTAAAATGGGATGGGAAAGCTAGTAGATAGTTAACGATCAATGATATGTTGATAGTAGGGAAGGGTGAGCCCCTTCCTGAATAGTCATGTAGATCATATCTTGGAAAGTTAGGGGCTTGAATGCCCCTAACAAGAAATGCCTCATTCAACATCAATTGGAGTCTTTTCAGGAAGATGTGGGAATGTTTCAAGAAACCAAGCTAAGTGAACAAGAAAAGGAGCATTTTTGTAAGAGCTTAAGATTATGGATGAAATGTTATGGAGTGAATGCAAAGGGTTACTTATGGTGGATACTCACTTTGTGGCACCCACAGAGCATGTTGATGGAGGAAATAGCCTTAGATAAACATTGGCTAGCCTACAAGGTAAGGAGTTTAGCCTCAAATTTAAGTTTTGTTCTTATAAATGTTTATGGACCTATCACTTGCATTCAAGAAAGGGATCTCTAGAGAGATCTTAGTAGATTTTGTAGTGATCCAACTTTTAAATTTTTTATACTGGGTGGGGGTTTGAGGGCCTTAGAAAAAAAAGGCGGCATAGGTAGGAAGACAATCTCAAATTGATTTTGAAATGTTTATAGAGTGCAACACATTTTTTGAAATCAACATAGGTCGTGGGAAATTCACTTGGAATAATAGGAGAATTGGTCTTTGTAATATAGCCGAAAGGATGGGAAGGTTCCTGTTCAAAGGTGATTTATGTAGGTTCCCTTTCAATTTGGAGGGAAGAATATTACCTGGGTCTAGTTTCGATCATTTCCTTGTGATGTTGGACATTGTGGGGGAAAGGGCCCCGGTCAAATGCCCTTTCAAGTTTGAGAATATTTGGTTCCAATATCTTGATTTCCTAGATTTCATAAAGCAATGGTGGATGGATCTCAACCTAGGGGAATAAAAAATGTTCAACTTAGTGGAAAAATTGAACCTAATTAAGAAGAATCTAAAGACCTAGAATAAAGAGTGCTTCAATAATATTTTCGAAGAGAAATGAAACACTGAAGAAGCTTTGTAGGCCTTGAATGAAGTTGTTATCAGGCGAGCGATGGATAATACTAACTACACCTAAGAGAAAATATTGCTAAATAAAATGAATTATTTGTTGGTTAAGGAATAAGTATTTTGGCACCAAAAATCCAGGGAATTGTGGCTGAAAGGAGGTGAAAAGAATACTAAATCTTTTCACAATTCCACTAAAATGAGAAGGGAAATCAATAGAATTACATGTATCAGATCTGATGATGGCACACTATTGGAAAAGATTGAAGATATTAAGGGTGCGATAGTGGAATACTTTCAAAATATTCTCAATGACTAGGAGGGCTCTTGATTGGAAGACCGACATACATTCATAAGAGGCATTCCACAACTTATAAAAACACAACAAAATGCAAAGTTTATTAGCATTTTTTTTAAAAAGGAGATCAAAGAGTCCCTCTTTCAACTCCACCTTGACAAGGCCTCTATACCTAACAAGTTCCCTGCTGGCTTCTCTCAAATATGTTGGGATATCCTTGGTAAGGATTTGGCCAAGGCCATCGAATATTCTAGGTGCATAGGAAAAGTCCTCAAGGAGATAAACAATACTTTCATTGCAATGATCCCAAAAAATGTAAGCATGAAACTCTAGATGATTTAGGACCAATCTCCCTCTGTAATACCACTTATAAGGTCCTCACCAAAGATATTGCAAATAGGGTTAAAAGGTTACTACCTCATATCATTTCGAAAGAAAAAACTGGCTTCGTCGCATGTAGATCAATTTTAGATGGTGTCATTATAGTGCAAGAAGCTATGCATTCCATCCAAAAAAAAAAAAAAAAAAAATCAATGTTGGTTAAGCTTGATACCAAGAGGGCATATGATAAGGTAAATTGGCATTTTCTCTTTGAAATAATGGAGGCCTTTGGCTTTAACAAGTAGTGGCTAAGTTTGATCTTTGATTGGATCTCTTGTTTAAGATATTTGGTACTTTTGAGTGGCTCCCAAGAGGGATTTTTCAGTGCTTCTAGGGGGCTCAAGAAAGGTGACCCACTTTCCCCATTTTTATTCATAATCATGGTGGAAGCTCTTGGAAGGACCTATTTGAGGGTGTGGTGAGAGGGTCATTTGGAGAGGGTCTAGATAACTAGGGGAACACCTAAATTCACTCATCAATAGTTCATGGATGACACCATGTTGTTTGGTGCCACTATAGTGAAAGAGGCTAGAGATGATTCAAATGTATCCTAGAGCAATACTCAATTGCCTCTGGTCAAGAGGTGAGTTAGCAAAAATATAAAGTTTTTTTCTTCAACACCAGCATTGGAAGAGAGATCCAGATTTTTCACATTCTAAAATTTCATAAAGGTTTAAGCTTCCTTGCAAGTATTTGGGTTTTCCATTACCTAAATGGGTCTTTCCTACTAAGCTGTGGGATCCCCTAGTGGAAAAAGTTAAAACAAAATTTGAATCCTAGAAGAGTATATGGTTTTCTTGGGTAGGAAGGTTAACAATGTTAAAATTAGTCACAACTACAATCCCTAATTATATGCTATCATGCTTCCCTCTATCCACTAGGGCAAGCAAAGATATCAATCAAAAGATGAAAAACTTCTTTTTGCAAGGAAATTCAAACTAGCATAAATTCTTGCTAATAAAGTGGAAGAAAATTTGTGAGAAAAGGGAGGCTGATGGAGATGGCCTTGAAAATTTGCTAATGTAGAACTAGGACTTTGGTGCTAGGTTAGGTCAAGTAATATATGCTAATTCAGAGCTCAAATGGGCTAAAATATTGAAAGAAAAGTATTTGGATGTGGATGAGATCAACATTTTCTCTTCACAGACGCTCCCAAAAGGCTCAAGAATTTGGAATTTTCTTTATAGTTGTAGGGGTTTAATTCTAAATCACTTGACTTGAGAGATTAAGGATGGATGATACACTCTTTTTTGGGAAGACTCTTGGGATGGGCACCATAAATTGGAGGATAGGGCGGACTTGGCCTAGGTAAGGTTGCTTACTAAGCAAGTGTGGAATAACAAAGTGGGTGATTACATGATGGTGTTGATGGTGGATGGGTGCCTTAAGTATCAATGGAAAATTCCATGTGGCTTGGGTTTGAACCCCAAAACTATAACAATTTACGATGATGAGATGACTCAAAGGATTTTCTATCCTTGTCTTGGCAGAGACAAGCTTAGATGGAACACCTCCATGACTAGGATTACAATGCCAAATATGGTTATATATTTTTGGTGGGCAGAGTAATGAATGAATCTTGAGTCCCAACCAATCCATGTTGGAGCAATGAGTGTCTCTCTAAGGCTGGTGTTTTCACTTGGGCTATGGTGCAGGGATGTGTGTTGATAGAAGATAGATTTTCTAGTTTGGGTTACCTTGGTCAATCGAGATGTGTACTTTGCATACAGGTGGAAGAATTTGGGGACCATCTATTTATGAATTTCCCTTTCTCATATTGTTGTTGGTTGTGGCTTTGTGCAGAGCTTCACTGGTACACGCTCCTCCCGAATAACTTGTTCAGTCTTCTCATGGGATGGTCTAAGCTCCACAAGGGAGCCATTTTTAATTTCCTTTGGACCATAATCTCATCACTTTTAATATGGGAAATTTGGAAAGAGAGGAATATGCGCACCTTTCTGGATAAGGCTATGTCTAGGAAATCTTTGTTGAACAAAATAGAGGCAAGTATATTAGAAATTATCAATTTGAGGGTGGCAGTAGCTTTGGTGACAAAAAAATATTCATATAGTGGGATTCGTTGATGCAGAAGAGTTGGCATGGTCTTTTAATCCCTCCTTAGATTGGGGATGGTGGGAACAAGACTCTTGTTGAGCGTAGGAATGTTTTCTAGAAACCTCCTAAGGTCAGGTGGTTTAAGTTGAATTTCACCGGGGATTCCCATGGTAATCCTAAGGTCTTATGGGCTGGCTATATCATCAAAGATTGGCAAGCTTTAATATTAGGATTAAGCTTTTGTCATGAATTGAATATAGAAAAATTGAAAATTTAAGGAGACTCATCCCTTATCATTCCCATCAGATTGTGAACTAGAAACTAAGAGCCAAATTAGAAGTTTCATTAAAGATATTGGAAGGATTGAAATTGGTAACAATGAATCACATTCTCAAAGAAGGCAACTCGAAGGTAGATAGTCTCTCTAATACATGTGGGCTGATGGCATTGCTCTTAGAGAAATTTTGCATCTAGGATAGTAGTTTTTTTTGTATCCAAATTTTTGGGTGGTTGGGAGGGGAACTTTCCACAACCATTGTGGAAAGTTTGATTTTCATGGGTATGATCATTGTGGGGTGGCCTAGGTGGTAGCCACATGCCTGGGTTATGCATGGTGGCAAATGTTAAATGACATCACCAGCTCTTCATACCTTCATCCATTGGGTCACATAATGACAAGGAAAAACTTGGGCATATGGATAATTGGCTTGGATCTTTGGCTTGGATCTTCCAACTCTTTTCACTAATGCTCCACTACACCTCATCACGTACTTCAATGTCCAAGTGGTAGCTTATCTACATCTCCAGGTTGGCTGGTGGGGAGGCTCACACACATTTGTACAATGAAATAATGGTTGGCGAGATTTAAGCAAATCTTGCATAATTAAAACACCTAAGGTGGCAATGCTATAGTTTCTATTAGTTTCATACATTCAACTTCAAGGCTTTTAGTGGATGGTAATGGTTGAGAGGTCGAAATTCATGGTGCATCTGTCGATGAAATCACTCATGTGTCTTGGAGTGGACATACCAATTCACTTGGACTACAAGGTGAGGCAAATCACATTCTGTGAGACCATTGATCAGTGGTTGAAGAGCGTGATGCTCAATATCAACCATCTCACTGTGGTCATGGTGAAAATGGTGTTGGGGAAGGGACATTTGGTGAATTCTGAGACTTTATAAGTTAACACCCACTTTTTCTCAAGGTTCCATGCCTCTTTGCTCAGCATTCACACGACCAAAGTGAAGTCTAAGGCTTTGGTGTGTAAGATTTTGAAGGAAGACTTGCTGGGTGGTTTAGAGGAGATTCTCTATGTGGCAATTCCTAGCTCTGGTGCACCATAGGCAACTAGGGGCTTATAGTGCAAATTACCTCAACAAAGCATTGCACTTGGAGCTTGTGAGCAACTTCGACTAGGTTTCAGAGTTTGAATCCTTTGCCAAAGCTAATGGGTTCATGTAAGCTCTATGGTCATGGTCTATTCAAAGCTTATAATCTGGTAATTGTAAGGGTTAATATCACTTTTGCGGCTTGGGTTAGGATATTATGGCTTATAGCCTAGCATATTGTATGGTCCAACATATAGTCTAGTGTATAGTTTAAGTTTTGGTTCTAGTCTACATTTTTGTAAATTGATATGGGTGGTCGGGGCTGTTGGTCTTTATTAGACAATGTTGTCTCATTTTTGGGGTTTCTTGCATAACGGACTTTTTGTAACCTTTTTTAACATCAATACAAACTAATCTTACATACCAAAAAAAAAATCAATGCCTAATGATCATATATGATATAAATATAAATATAAGGCTAAATCTTACCTTAAATAGTGCCTTGTTAATGTTATTTAAAATTTTATTATAAAAAGTTTGCCTCTAATGAACATTATGCTCTTATACCCCCTTAATATTTATAAGGATTTTATGTTTTCAATTTATTTGAAAATAAAATATAAAGATATTTAATGGCATAGGATTTCTTTGACTATCATGTAATAGGGGATAAGTGCATGCCAAAAAAATATCATTCATTTTGGATTATATGATCAACCGCTTGTCATTATTTACATCTTATTTTAATCAAAATGATGCAATACAAGGTAATTATTGGATTTATCTTAAGAAAATGACCCTACTATGTTCTCATTTACAATTGCTCCTCTCAACATGAAGAGTCTTAATTTTTCAAGGTACCTACATATAATGTTCACTATATTTGGAGCTTGTAACGAATTGAAGAGTAATACATAGGAGATATATAATAATATATTGTGTATAGGTCTTACACCTACCTTAATCATATTCTAGATCTTATCATTGTAATGCCTCCCAAAAAAAAAAAAATCCTTGTTAATAGGTTTAATAATTATCCAATTTCTTTTATATCTTACATGCACCTTTCTTGTGGGTTTAGGAATTATATCCATCATTAGCCACTATGAGGCATTATTGTTATGCAAACTTCCACTTAATGGTATTTCCTTGATGAACAACATTTCTAAAAATTTATAGAATTTGGTATTGCATAGAAGATTTATGAGCATATCCTCCACTTGAATATTATTTGACAAAATCAAAGCCTAATTTAACTATTGATAAATTTTATCAAATGAAATATGCATGGAATCAAATTGATTTATTCATTTGTGTACAACATGACACATGGAAATACTAATACGAGTTTATCTATTAGATGAAAAATTGGTAACTCTTATTAGTACCTATTTATAAACTATCATCCATTAATTTTTTTCTAAATTGATTCCTTCACCAATTCTATTGCACTTTTGCATTCAACCTTCATGAATAAAAGATTTATAGTAGGTTGATTTTTATTAGTCAATCTCATAGCACTTATACACCATATTTAAAGCTATAGATTGAGGGGTGAGTGTGAGACCATGATGGGCCAAATAGTTTTAATGGGAGGAAAATAATATCAATATGTTAGTCAAATCATAAAAGTTATTTTAGGAATACATTTTACTTTTTATTGGTGTGATATGTACAAGAAATGGATCTATTTTTAGTTCAAATCATTACAAATTATGATTGAATAAAATTAGGTGTAATGCCCCATTTGAAGCACAAGGAAAAACTTGACTGAATAAATTAAGAAAAAAACAACCACAACATCGAAGATATGACATCAACACGTCACACTTGCACAATAACATGCACACAAGTGCCACCTAAACACAATGACACAAGAACAAAAACAACAAGATGAGTTCATCATTATATAAGAAAGGTGGAAAACTTTGAAGACTAACTAGTGTAGAAATGGAAAATATACCAACACATTTGATCCTGATTTACTAACATTGTTTCATCCTAAATCATCTTCTTAACTAATCATCACTATTTCATCCCTTAATTAAATAAATAATTATTTATCTGATTAAGTCATTCTCTCTCGTTAATTAAATAAATCAATGTTATTTAATTAATCTTTTAGTCTCCCTTTAACTAAATAAATCAAAATATTTTATTTAATTAAATCTAAATCACATTCTTTTCAGCTTTGATTTAAATCAATCCAAAAATCTAAATCAAATAGTCACATCAACTAACCTCCTATTACATTAATCAAATCCTGATTAATTTAATCCTAATCACCTAAATTCTCTAGATTTTGCCACTTGCACATGAAAATACATTTAATTGATTTCTTAAATCCCCATTTTCTCTCAACATGGCATCTTTAGGGGAATATTCCTCCAAGTTTGAAAATCCCTTTAAGTGGGTTTGTCCTTCTAACAAAGCATTTATCTCTTCTTTCATGTCCTTGTGCATTGAGCCAAGTGGCATTTAATTCATTCTTTTTCCCTCTAATATGTCTTTTGAAAAATTTGAAATGCCACCTAATCTCATTTATTATGCACATTCATCAAAATGTGCTCAAGCTTCTTCCATTCACCTCTTGGGGTATGTGCAGGATCATGATGGGCCAAAAAGTGGCAATATGATGGGTATTTGTAGGGCATGTGGCTGATGACTTTTTTTTACCCAAAATTGATGAAATGAAAAAGGTTTTTAGAGGAGATTCTCAACTTTCCACCAATATAAATTATGTTTTAATTTTAATTTAATAAATAATTATTATTCATTTTCTATTTGAATTATGACTAAAGTCCTATTGATAGGCTGATTGAAAAATCTATAGATTTCAAACAATATCATATTTTTGAATCCAAAACATGGCCACATTCTATGTTTCATATTATAAGATTAAAAAAAAGAATTGAATTTCATGAATTTTTACCAAGTTAAGGTGGTCACACATAGACTTTTTATATTTTTAAAATTTGTAAAAAAATTCATAATTAATTATTTGCTTGGAAAAATTACAAAAATATGCATCACATTGGGACATGAATCCTCTACTTATATGTAAAATATTATAAAAAATTATTATCATTTTATTGTGGTTAGGGTGGTCAAACAAACACCTACTTCTTATGTTTTCCTTGAAATTTAAGTACTACTACATTAAAATTTCAAATTTTCACCAAATAGATTTAAAAAATAAATAAATAAACCTAGTAGTTTAGAAACTACATTCAATTTGCTACAAATTCTATTCTTACATATTTTTGAAATAATATAGGTAACTTATTCAAATTTTTACGTCAAGTTGCCTAACTCTGATTGTTTTGATTTTTTTGCCACTTAAGGGCCTATTTTTTCCATGATGATCTTGCACATACCCCTTGACAAGTGGCACTTTCCCATTAGATGTTGAATGATCCCACATTGCTTCATTTTGTTCATTCTTCCATCTTGTCTTTCTATAAATAGAGGGATTTATTTTGTATTTGGGATCCACCACTTGAGAAAAGTTACTCTCTTCACATTTGAGAGATAATTTTATCCATTTCATATCAAGTGTTCATCATTTTCATGGTTTTATAGCAAGGTTATGCCAAAATTTCATCAAGTGGCTTCAACCATCATCAAATATTCATCAAGCTTGCATAGGAGTTCGGAAAGGGCCAATTTCCACGTCAAATTGGCATCAAATCCCCCATGGGATTGAGAGTTTGCATGTTTAAATAGGATTTCAATTACTTTCTTTGCTTTGTTCTTCAATTTCTTTCCTATTTGTGCATTTGTAGATGGATTTCATGGGGAATCTTGGTTCATACTTGCATTTGATCTAATAATATGTTTGTTTGCTATGTTTGTGTAGGTATAGGATTGGGGTTCTATAGTTGGCGCTAGAAGGAGGGCTTGTCTCAAGTTCTTAACATGTTTTTTAACAAAATTATATGGTTTTTTGTGATTTTTTTTCATCTACAAAAAGTTGTGCTGCTATTAGTCCAATGACGCCATACAACACCGCTATCAGTCAAGCGATGCTACAAAGTCCAAACTCCTCTGCTCAAACCTTCTCGCCCAGAAATTCAAAATTTTAAACTGCGATGCAGAGCTATTTTCTGATGCTAGAATTTTCAAATTTTCAAACCTCACCACTGACCAAAATAGATCTAGAATCACGCTCTCTTTCCTTGCTACAGAGCACCGCTATCAGTCCTAGGAACACCATATAGCACTGCTAATCTCTTCAAATTGCGATGCATATATGAGTCATGCCCCTTGGGTGGGCTAAAAGGTTGAT
The DNA here is from genome assembly GCA_007258455.2 of Sequoia sempervirens. Taxonomy (NCBI): domain Eukaryota; kingdom Viridiplantae; phylum Streptophyta; class Pinopsida; order Cupressales; family Cupressaceae; genus Sequoia; species Sequoia sempervirens. Next base: position 57,115 of record VDFB02057044.1, read on the forward strand.
TTTAAGTTATTTTGACATGTGCTTTTTTTCTTTGGATCATTTTGAGCTATTGACCTATCTTCTACCTCTATTTTTCTTGGATTAATCAGTTAATTTAGGTGGAAGCAAGGAAGGAGCAAGGAAGAGTTTGAATCATAAAATTATTTATCCATTGTATCAAGTGTCTTTAGACACTTTTGGAAGTAATTATAATTCCAATTCTAAGAAATTTATCTCTTCAAGTTATCTAGGACTCAATAGATTTCAATTTGGGTTTAAAATGAACAAGGAAAAAAGTTTAAAAAGAACTTTAGGAAAATTTACTAGATTTTGTTTAAGGTTAACAATTGAACATTCAAATCTCACATTTCCATTGGTGCTTAAAAAGAAGTTACTCTTGCTTTGAAAGGATAAAATGGACAAGTGCTATTATGTTTTGTAATCACTTACCCAAAGTAATACCACTTGAAAGACATATGCACTTTTCTTGTGCGTCACTACGATCTTGAGAATCAAAAGGATTTCAGTGATATTGGGTTGTGTAAGTGATTTCCTCCACATTTTATTTGGGATTAAAAATTGAACAAATCTTGCGAGTGTGAGTGGAACATATTGCATGTGTTCTCTCTTTGTTTCTCAACAAAGATTGATCAAACTACGAATATGTTTGCTCCCTATTCTTTATCTTAGAGGGCCTGCCTTGTGGGAAAAAGTAATCACCCAAGGGAACGATCCAACCAGGAACACACTAAAGCCAAGCGACTTCCATCTGGTATATAAGTGTGGGTACTTGAGGAAAGGAAAGTATCACGAGGATTATTCTGATGAGAAGGGCAGCAATGGTCTCTCATTGCATGGATGGTCCCCCACAAACGAAATGCCTGCATTAAAACCCTTGTTTAGAAAAGGAAAAAATCCTTGCTTTATTTGTTGGTGCAAGAATGGTCGTTCTGAAGCTGCCCCATGTTTTTACGGCTCTTAGTAGAGATGAAAAGTATGCCATGGGAGTTTCATGGGTATTGATTCTTGGCTGACCCAAGAAGTATGTGCCATGGAGGGGAGCCAGTGTGGTCAAGCATCTAGTCATCTGCTAACAGTAATCATAGTTGAACTTGTCCAAGTGGGGATTCAACAAATACAGTCTTTCATATCCATAGGGTTGTACATGTTCTTGGAAGCAAAACACTTTGATTGATCGAAAACATTGGGAAAACAAACATTCAACATGATCACCAAACTTCAAACCCTTTAGGAAGAAAATATTATTGACAAAATTCAAGTGTTAGTCAAATTTTCATCTTGTGAGCAAGTCTATCCCATAGATAACATCCAACATCTTGGGATCTATTTGTTCATTATCAAAAATAAAAAACAATCCAAAACCAAATCAAGGTCAAAATCAAAATTTAAGAATCCAAGAATCCAAAAAAGTCTCAAAAGTCTAGCATCCCCCTCAAGATCTTCTAAGAGTTCAATCATTCATATCATCCATCTTTCATCTCATCATCACACTTTGATCCTTAGTCATCCTAGAGATCTTCTCTTGTGTGCCTAAAGTTGGATCAATCTAAAGAATTAGAGGTTCATCTTGTACATTCTTGAAAAATTGATCCCTATTTTATGGTGCAAACTAGATTGCAACACAAGAAGAACATGGACGCCAACAAAGAAACATCAAGTTCAAGTGAACTAAGTCAAACAAATTCTGAAATCAATCCTTTTGGATCAATAAATCCCCTAACTAATCTTCCTCCATCATCACAAAATCCTCAAGAGGAAGGTCAAGTAGAGGATATCACCAATAATGCCTTTGGGATGACATAGGATGAGATCATCGAAATGGTCCAAAATCTCAAAAATCATAGGATTGTCAATATCATGATGAAGCTCCATCCCTCACAATATATGCTTGAATTAGCAAAATAAGGGGCTAAACTCCCTTTTGATTACAATGTGAGCACCATTGTGGAACAACCTCTTGGGATCATTCCCCCAATATCAACCACACTCCCGATTTCATCTGCAACCCCAGTTCAAAGCATCACTCAATCAATCTCGCAAATTACATCATCCATTGCTCCAACTCAACCCATTGTGAACAAAGGGAGTGCATTTCTCAATGCACTACAAACACACCACCTTGTGAATAATCAAGATTTAGACGAAAACACTATCTTGGGGAAACTTGTCCCCCAAAATCCATTACACCCATATGTCCCCCTCACCTTTCATGATCCTAATGATCCATCATCATCATTTCATGCAACACCTCAAACCTCTCTCCCCATGACTTCGCAGGGAGAAGGTGGGCTATTTGAACCAGGAGGCATCTTTGACCCTTCATCTTCATCATTTCCCCAAGGGAGTATGCAACGACTCACTTTTCAACCACTTCCACCTTTGACATTAACATCCACATCACCCCTCACTTTAGGGCTTTCCATTTTACCAAACATCAATCAAAAAAATAAAAACAACCCCCCAATCATTAGTCAAAGCATTATACCGAATCCTCCCATCTTTCCATCAATATCATAACAATAGATGGCAACCATCCAAGCAACCCAAGCAATAAATAAATCTACCATCCCTCAAAAATGGTCTCTCAAGGACCAAGCATATTGATCGCACCATCCACTACACAAATCCCCATCATCAATACAATGATGCCTCTCATCATAGCAACAAACACCATTCTGAATCTGCCACCACCATCACCACCAAACTCAAACATGTCAAACCATTACAACATTGTGTTACAAGCCACTCAAAAATCTTCCTATCAAAAGGCACTCAACCAAATCCAAAATTGACAAGCCACACAGCTAACCGCTCAGCAAGTGCAAGCACAACTAGCTACACAACAAGCACAACAAGCTACTCAATCCCATGCCTTATTACAACAATAAGCTACCCAAGTTGCGCAAGCAGATGAAGCTACACAAGCTACAAAAGTAGCCCACCAAGCACAAGCAGCTCAACAAGCACAAGCACAAGCACAAGCATAAGCACAAGCACAAGCATAGGTGCAAGCACAATACCTCACACAACAACAAGCAACCCAACAATAAGCATACCGACAAGTGTTGAAGCAATACCAAGAGCAACAAGAAGCAACCCAGCTAGCAACCCAACAACAAGCATTGTTGGAGCAACAAAAACAAGAAGCTCATCAACAGGCATTATTAGCACAATAGTAACAAGATCAACAAAAAATGTTGTTGGTACAACATCAATTACAAGCATACTTGGCACAACAAAAATGAGCAAGCACCATCCACCAACACACCAACCAATCCACCCATTCCTCCAACAATCATGTTGGAATAGGTGCCTCAATTCTTACTGGCATGTAACTCTTGAAGGGAAAATTCGTTGTGACATTATTGATGTCTGGCTGACTAGTTGTTCTGAATCCTTTTGAAATGTTCATGTCGCTGAGACAATGTTGTTGTCTCGTCGACTGGTGTTGTCGCTGTGACTTATTGGTATTCACTGTAACCTTTTGTCGAGTGGAATGTCTCACTGATAGAGCTACATGTGTTTTGTATTGAGTGTCTTCGGTGAGACTCCTAGCGATTGGAGTCATCATAGTAACACAAGATGTTTCGGCATGGAGTCTTAGCGAGGGAGGGTTGTCTCGCCGATAGCGATTCACTCGGAGTCATTAGGGAGAGTCATGAACACTCGGTAATACCTCTTAGTGACTGTTGAAGTCTTACCGATAGTAAATGGTCCTCGGGGTGACATGATGTGTTCGCTATGACCTCTCGACAAAAGCAGCAGAATATTCGGTGGAAGCCTTACCTTATCGGTATGTCATCTCGCTGACTTGTGAGGTCTCGCCGATGGCTGTGTGACTTCGGTGTAACATAAGAAGTCTCAGTGTAACCTCTTGGTGAGCTATAAGTCTTGCCGACGAGTGTTATTTTTGGCATGACTTGAAGACTTTGGTATGAAGTCTTGGTGAACTGTGATAGTCTTGCTGATGGAAATGTTGAGGTCGATGTGACTTGTGAACATTGGTATGACTCTCACCGATAGATCTTCACAAGGTGGATTTGCATTCGGTATAACATCTTGCCAATGAGGAAACTCTTGCCGGTAGATGGATGCCGATAGGAATGCAATGGATGTCGGTGGATTCGGTATGAGGTCTTGGCGACAAGGCGAAGTCCTAGCAATAGCCTTGTGGACTCGGTGTAACATCTTGCCGACTATTGGAACTTACACCAATATCGACAGTGAAGCCTTTGAGCATCGGGGAGACACTTCTTGTGTCTCACCGACATGCGAACTCAGTTGAATGTTTCTTTGATTGTTTGACTATCCTATGTGGTGTCTCGTGGACCAATCAGAGGAAGCAAAATTGAAATAGTTGGCAGTTGGATTCTTGCAATAGTTGTGACACTGGAGTTGAACTATATGCAAGAAAAAAATCTATAATGGAATAGAAACTTTATACGATGGGTAATGGCGAATAAGGATGAACAGAGGATAAAAATCAGAATGTGGTAAGATTTAAAGGATGGGTTCTGAGTTGGAAAATTATTCGGATTGTTGAGAGCATTTCTGTAACAGATTGAATAGTGAATGAAGAAACTGTAAGAACTGATACCAGAGAGTTGTGTCTCTACATTGTATGTAATATTTTTATTACTGAAATACAAAGAGATTCAGCTTGGTGTGGTGGGTTTTTTCCCGAAAGGGTTTTCCCACATAAATCTGGTGTTCATTTGTCTTTGTGTATTTTTTTGTTCTATAAATCTTTCATGTGTGTCTTATTTGGATTGTAATTTGGAAATTAAAAGTACTATCTACATTCTTCCATGTGGTTTTGACGTTAGGATAACTGTTTCCACACCTCTGCTTTCCTTACAAGTGGTATCAGAGCCTGGCCAGTTGTGTTATCCTACTGAGTGGGTTGGGTTTTTTTGTCAATTCTTTTTCAGTGGGAGTTTGGTAGAGGTTTGATAATTTAATTACAAATTAAGATGGCAAGCATATCTGGAAAGATGGAAATAGAGAAATTCAATGGTAGCAACTTTGAGTTGTGGAAACTCAAAATGGAAGATCTGTTAGTGGACCGAGAACTTTGGAATGTTGTGTCTAGAACAAAACCTCAAGACATGAAGCAAGAGGATTGGGACCTGGTAGATAGAAAAACAAAAGGTTTGATAAGGCTCTATTTAGCAGACTATGTTCTTCTGAATGTGCATGAAGAAAAGACTACAGCCTCTTTGTGGACAAGACTGGGTGCTATTTATCAGGGCAAGTCCTTGGTGAACAAGTTGTTCTTGAAGAAGAAGTTGTACTCCTTGAAGATGCGGGATGGAGTTGTTGTTGCTTATCACTTGAATGCTTTCAACATGTTGATTGCTCAATTAGCATCTATTGGTGTGAAGATGGATGAAGAAAATCGCTGCATGTTGCTGCTATGTTCTTTGTCTAATTCTTGGGATCATCTAGTGATGGAAATTGGGAGTACAACAACCACATTCAAGATGGAAGATGTTGTTGCTTCTCTATTATCAGAAGAAATGAGAAGGAAATCTTCTAGGATGGAAAACGAGGCTCTTGTTGTCAGAGGTAGATCAAAGGATAAAGGCAAGAAGAAGGACAAGAAATCTAGATTGAAATCAAAAGGGAGATCAAAGTCTCCTGGCAAGAAGTCCAAGGTGAAATGTTGGAATTGTGGGCAACCTGGTCATGTCCAAAGGGATTGCAAGGAGGAGAAGAAGAAGAAGAAGAAGACCTCTTCTAACAATGATTCTTCTCAAAGTGATGTAGACGCCTTCATTGCAGCCTTGGCTACATGGGCATCTGATGATGTCTGGCTGATTGATTCTCGAGCATCGTTCCACATGACATCTCATAAAGATTGGTTCATGAAGTATGAAAACTATGATGGTGGAAAGGTGTATTTGGAAAGTGATTCATCTTTGGAAATTGTTGGTCGTGGAAGAGTCATAATTCAATTCCCTGATGGAAGAGTGAAGGGAATCAATGATATGATGCATATACCAAGTTTGGCTTGTAATTTACTTTCTGTAAGTAAGCTGAATGATATTGGCGTGCATGTCACGTTCTCTAGAAATGGCTGCAAGATGACTAGAGGCTCTATGGTGCTGGATAGGGGTGCTTGAATTGGTACCTTGTACAAGCTAGATGCACTGGTTGTCCAATGCAACAGTGTCTCTGCAAAGTCACTTAAGGCTACTCATGAAAATAAGAAGGAAAACATTCTTGATGGTGTAAACTCCATGGAGGTTAAAATTCCAGCAGAAAAGACTATGCTCTAGCATCATAGGCTAGGCCACATTGGTGAAAAAGTTTTAAAAACCTTGAAAAATAAAAACCTGGTTGAGGGGCTTGAAGATTGTAACCTCAAATTTGAGTTTTGTGAACATTGTATATATGGTAAACAACATCTTGTTTCATTTTATTCTAGTCCTCACAAATCTTCTGGTTTGCTTGATTATATACATTCTAATGTGTTTGGTCTAGTGAATGTTCCTTCTTTATCTAAATCAAGATACTATGTGTCGTTTATTGATGATTATTCAAGAAGAGCATTTGTAAATTTTCTGAAAAGTAAATCAGAAGTGTTCAGTCGGTTTAAGGAATTTAAAAACCTTGTTGAAAATCAGACTGGTAGGAAAATAAAATGTTTAAGGACTGACAATGGTGGTGAGTTTTGTTCAGATGAATTTGAAAGGTACTGTAAAGATCATGGGATTAAAAGACATAAGACTACACCTTACACTCCACAACAAAATGGAGTTGCTAAAAGGTTCAACAGGACAGTAATGGAAAGAGCACGAAGTATGCTGAGCAGTGCTGGCTTGGAGGAGAAGTTCTGGGCTGAAGTAGTTTCTACAACATGTTACTTGGTAAATCGTTCTCCTAACTTTGCTCTTGTTGAGAAGACGCCTTTGGAAGCATGGTCTTGAAAGAAGCCCTCTCTAAGACATATTCATGTCTTTGGCTGTGAGGCATATGCATATGTGTCGTTTGAAAAAAGATCTAAGTTGGAAAACAAAGTTGTAAAGTGTGTTTTTATTGGCTATAGTGCTGGCATAAAAGGATACAAGCTTTGGAATCCACGATCGAGAAGGTTCGTACAATAGAAGCATTATCTTTTCATGAGATGAATCCTTCCACATTGGATCGGTCGAGAAGAAATCAGAAAATGAAAAGGATGTAGCAGAAATTCCTCCCACACCAGATAAAGAGGAATTGAAAAATCAAAATGTACCTAATATTGAGGAAAGCTCAAGTAGCTCTGAAAGTTTTGAAGAAGATGAAGAACCACCTCACCGCCTGTGAGGAGGTCAACTCATGAAAGAAAGCAACCTGATAGGTATGGGTTTTCTCTGATAGAGTCTACTTGTGCCTATGCTTTAATTTCTAGCACTGATGAACCTAGGACTATGAAAGAGGAATTTAAAATGTCGATTCAAACTCTTGGTTGGAAGCCATGAATGAAGAAATGGCATCATTAGAAAAGAATGATACCTAGAGTTTGGTTCCATTGCCTAAAGGTAGAAAAGTTGTGGGTTGTAAATGGGTATTTTAAAAGAAAATTGGTCTGGATGGCAGTGTAGAAAAATATAAAGCAAGGCTGGTTGCAAAAGGTTATTCCTAGGTAGAGGGAATCGATTATGAAGAAATCTTTTCTCCTGTAGCTAAGCTGACATCTATTAGATTTCTTTTGTCACTTGCAGCAGCGTATGACTTAGAGATTGACCAGATGGATGTGAAGACAACCTTTCTTCATGGTGATCTTAAAGAAGAAATTTATATGTCCCAGCCGGAGCACTTTGTGGAAAAAGGTAAAGAAAGACTGGTTTGCAAGTTGAAAAACTCTCTGTATGGGTTAAAACAGTCTCCTAGAATGTGGTACCAAAATTTTGACATGTTTGTTTTGTCATTGGGATTTGTAAGATCAAAATCTGATCATTGTGTATATTACAAAGTTGGAAGTGATCAAGTCCTTATTATTGCTCTCTATGTTGATGATATGTTGTTCATAGGCAATAGTAAGCTAATGATTTCTGACCTTAAGTCTCAGTTGTCTGCAATGTTCGAAATGAAAGATCTTGGTGCAGCAAGGTATATTCTGGGAATGGAAATAACTAGGGATAGGAAGAATAGAAAACTTTGGCTCAGTCAGAGTAAGTATATCAAGACTATTCTAGAGAGATTTTGCATGACCGATTGCAAGCAGCTAGTTGTTCTAGTTTTGTAGGGAATGAAGCTATCTATTGAAGACTGTCCAAAATCTCCTACTGAGATGGAGGACATGACTAGTGTGTCATATGCTAGTGCAGTTGGCAGCCTTATGTATGCAATGGTCTATACAAGGCTAGACATTTCCCAAGCAGTGGGAGCACTTAGTCAGTTTATGGCTAATCCTGGAAGGACACATTGGGATGCTATGAAGAGAGTGGTTAGGTATATGAAGGGCACTTCAAATTATGCTTTGTGTTACCATGGGAACTTGGTTGAATCACAAAGGAATCTTAGTATTTGAGGTTATGTGGATTCTAATTGGGCAGGGGACATTGACAGTAGGAGATCCACCAGTGGATATATTTTTATGATGAATGGTGGTGCAGTGAGTTGGATGAGCAAGTGGTAGGCTGTAGTTGCTTTGTCCACTATAGAGGCAGAATACATGACAGCTACACATGCCTTTAAAGAATCAATTTGGTTAAAACGTTTGTGTTCTAACATTGGTTTTGATGCAGGAAAAATTACTATTTACTGTGACAGTCAGAGTGCTATATGTTTGGCAAAAAATCCTACTTTCCATGCCAGGACGAAACATATAGATGTATAGTATCACTTTGTATGAGATATGGTGGAGGATGGGAAGGTGTCTTTAGAGAAAGTGGATACTCTAGAGAATTTTGCAGATGCATTGACAAAGCCTATGAGCACAGACAAGTACAAGTGGTGTGCTAGTTCGATGGGCCTCTTGGCCCATGAATTTTAGTAGTTTGATTATGCTCTGGAGGTGTCAATAAGATCTTCGTCAAGTGGGAGATTGTTGGAATAGGTGCCTCAATTCTTACTGGCATGTAACTCTTGAAGGGAAAAGTCGCTGTGATATTATTGATGTCCGGCCGACTAGTTGTTCTGAATCCTTTTGAAATGTTCATGTCACCGAGACAATGCTGCTGTCTCGCCGACTGGTGTTGTCACTGTGACTTGTTGGTATTCGTTGTAACCTTTTGTCGAGTGGAATGTCTCACCAAAAGAAATACATGTGTTTGGTATCAGGTGTCTTCGGTGAGACTCCTGGCGACTAGAGTCATTGCAATAACACAAGATGTTTCGGCATGGAGTCTTAGTGATGGAGGGTTGTCTCACCGATAGAAATTCACTCAGAGTCATCGGAGAGAGTCCTGAACACTCAGTAAGACCTCTCAGTGACTATTGAAGTCTCGTCGATAGTAAATGGTCCTTGAGGTGACATGATGTGTTTGCTATGACCTCTCGGTGAAAGTGGTAGACTATTTGGTGGAAGCCTTACCTTATCGGTATGTCATCTCGCTGACTCGTGAGGTCTTGCCGATGGTTGTGTGACTTCGGTGTAACATAAGAAGTCTCAGTGTAACCTCTTGGCAAGTGGTAAGTCTTGTCGACGAGTGTTCTTTTCGGCATGACTTGAAGACTTCGGTATGAAGTCTTGGAAAACTACAATAGTCTTGCCGATGGCAATGTTGAGGTTGATGTGACTTGTGTACATCGGTATGACTCTCGCCAATAGATCTTCACAGGGTGGATTTGCATTCGGTATAATTTCTTTTCGATGAGGAAACTCTTTCCGATAGATGGATGTCAATAGGAATGCAATGGATGTCGGTGGATTCGGTATGAGGTCTTGGCGACAAGGCGAAGTCTTAGCGATAGCCTTGTGGACTTAGTGTAACGTCTTGCTGACTATTGGAACTTATGCGAATATCGACAGTGAAGCCTTTGAGCATTAGGGAGACACTTCTTGTGTCTCACCAACATGTGAACTCAGTTGAATGTTTCTTTGACCATTTGACTATCCTATGTGGTGTCTCATGGACCAATCAGAGGAAGAAAAATTCAAATAGTTGGTGGTTGGATTTTTGCAACAGTTGTGACGCTAGAGCTGAACTGTATGCAAGAAAAAAATCTACAATGGAATGGAAACTTTCTACAATGGGTAATGGCAGATAAGGATGAACAGAGGATAAAAAAAAGAATGTGGTAAGATTTAAAGGATGGGTTTAGAGTTGGGAAATTATTCGGATTGTTCAGAGCATTTCTGTAACAGATTGAACAGTGAATGAAGAAACTGTAAGAACTGATACCAAAGAGTTGTGTCTCTGCATTGTATGTAATTTGTTGATTACTGAAATACAAAGAGATTCAGCTTGGTGTGGTGGGTTTTTTCCTAAAAGGGTTTTCCCACGTAAATTTGGTGTTCATTTGTCTTTGTGTATTTTTCTGTTTTGTAAATCTTTCATGTGTATCTTATTTGGATTGTAATTTGGAAACTAAAAGTACTGTTTGCACTCTTCCCTATGGTTTTGACGTTAGGAAAGTTGATTCTGCACGTCTACTTTCTTTACAAATCAAACCATCACAAAACACCTCATCCCACCCCCTGATTGTCAAAACAATGTATCGGCACAAATCAAATTTCTTTCACAACAAGTGCTCGATCTTCAATCAGGGAAAACCAAAAAACCACTAAAGAAATTTTGCCCCTCTCTGTTCGACAGGAGCATTACCATGAAACCATTCCTAAAGGGATTCAAGATCCCAAAATTTGACAAGTATTGTGGGATAGGAAACCCTCAAGATAACATTAGGGAATTCCAAGTGCATAGTATGGAGGTTGCATACAATGAAACTTACCTAATGTGACTGTTCCCTCAAACCTTGGAAGGGCTTGCCATTGACTAGTTCTCTCATCTCTTAGGAATTAAGAAAATCCAAGAAATCATAAACATATTTGTGCAAAACTATGCATTCAATATAGGTATGGATGTGAGCCTGGAAGAACTATTAGCTATGAAACAATCCAAGGGGGAGACGTTTGCTTCATTCTTTCAATGATGGTGATCAAAAGCCAACAAAAGAAAATGGGCCATACCTAAGGAACAACAGGTGTGGACCATCATTACAAATCTTGACGGACTCTTGTCCTTCTATCTCAAGATGCAATGCATCACAAGCTACAATCAGTTGATCCCCAAGGCGCTCAATATCAAATGAGTGCCTATCTCACAAGGAGGAACAACTTCTTATCAAGAAAGTCGCCCACCGACCAACTATAACTACAAACCCTGTACATGGGTGAAAAATAGAAACATTACCAATGAAGGTGTTGTCGATGCCAAAGTTGTCATTAGTGCTCCTCGACAAAACACACAAACACCTCAACAACCACAACCCAACAATTAGAACAATCGACAAGCCAACACTATCACACAACAACCAAACAACCAAATAGTCAACAATGTGAATGATCAAAGGGGACCAACCTAGTGAAACAAAAATTCTCCCAAAAGGAAGTACATACCCCTTGGAGAATCAGTTGAATCAATCATGAAGAGATTGGTGTAGGAAAAACTCATCACAATTCCCACCTATGATAACTATCAAGAACCCTTGGTAAAACCACCGTGGTACAATGAAAATCATCTTTGTGATTTCCACAAAATCAAGGGACACACAACGGCTAGTTGCATGAGGTTGAAAAACTTGATCCAAGACCTCATTGACGACAAAATCATAAATGTGGAGCAACCAGCAGGGAACCAAAATCTCATGATTTACACGAATTCGATGACAAACCACAAGGGGAACAATAACAATGATAAAGGAAAGTGTTCCTTCAAAAATGTGAAACATGTATATGACCATGTCGTCGCATCCCTAGATGAGTATCGCACTACTATCACCATCAAAGGAGCCCAAGTTGATTGTAGAGTCACCACAAGAGGTGGGAAAGTTACCATCATAGGGTCATCCTATCCAAATAGAGCATCTACCTCCAATCCAAGGTCCATTCCTAGTGGCTACAATTTCTTTGACTAGTTGCAAAGAACCCCAGCTTAGATCTCCATCATGGAGTTGCTGAAGATTTCACCAGCCCACAGAAAGATCCTAGAAGAGGCCTTGGCCTCATCTTCCATCCCCAGTGATCTTGATGCAAATCAATTCTAAGCTATGGTCGCACACCTCTCCACACCTCACCTCCTGAAATTTTTAGAGCAAGATCTTCCAACATAACCATCTCATAATCCTGCACTTCATCTAGAGGCTTATGTCCATAAAAACAAGGTCAAGAGGGTCTTGGTAGATGGAGTTGCAAGGTTGAACATATGTACCCTTAAATTAATAAAAAGATTGGGCTTCTCTAAAAATGTTATTGAAAAAGGAAAAGGTGTAACTATCAGAGCCTGCGATGATCAAGAAAGAGTGTCTCAGGGCACTATCCAAATCCCTGTTCAAGTAGGGCCAGCCATCATGGAAACAACTTGTCAAGTTCTCGACCTGGAATTACCTTATAATATCCTCCTGGGGCATCCCTGGATTCACAGGATGCAATTTGTTGCTTCTACCTTCCACTAGTGTGTAAAATTTCCATATCAAGGCCAATAGGTAACTATCCATGGGGATCCTAAACCTTTTTGCTATTGCAAAAATCTAGAAGCAAAATATTACAAAATCTCCCAAGTGCCTACAAACCATGAGGGTCCCTCAATTCCATACATCGACCCATCTACTCTCGCCTCCACTTTTGTGATAGAGACACCCACCATCCCCACCATCTCTGATATCAAGGTCATTATCCAAGACAATGGGTGTGGATATTATAAAATGAAGAAAGGTGCTTTCATGGTAGGAGAGTTACCACAATCTCCTAGGTCCCATGGGCAACCCCAACCAACTGAAACATCATCCCAAACTCTCAGAACTAACACCTCTAGGTTCAGGAGTTGGGGAGACCTAGGTTGGGAAATAATAGAAGAGGACCCATCAAACCTTCTATACCAAGACAACATACCGACAACTAACCTACCTATGGATGATAGTAGTAAAGGATTACAAATGATGCTTACCATGGGCTATGAAAAAAACTAGAGGCTTGGACAAAATGACAATGGTCTCCTAATACCCATTATTCATGAGACATGAATAAGAAATCTTGGCCTTGGATATACCCTTCTGAGTATAACCATACATGGACAAGTTCCCCTAGTTGAAGCAGTCAATACTCCCCCTCAACCGAGAGGATTCAAACTTCGCTTACCCGTATCTACCGACCGAGTCATAGACAACGTCACATTTGACATAACCGATGTCTGCAGTAGTAGTGATAAGGAAGATGCCATAACTGACTTACCTATGATTTTTGAGGATACCTCTCTCCTTATGATTAGTACCTTATCATTTGAGTCAACTAGTCAAACCCATGAAATAAACCTAGTCTACCCCTAGCTCATCGATTACAACCAATGAGGACCACTGATTCTAGACACTTTTGAAAATGATGAGGTGCTCTCATAATTCATGGGACTGCAAGACACGGTTCCATACAAAGATCAAAAGGTTGGGTTTGACATCATACTGGACACACAAGCCTATTATGGGGAAATGATTGAATCCTTTAGTCGCAAAAGCAAAAATTTGAGAATAATCTCAAGGTCTTTGAGTGAAAACCACAATGTGGCACTCTTTGAACCAAAAATAGTAAAAATAAAGGATGTATCCAATGGTGAAAACCTCTTTGAGGCACCTGAGGATAAAGGATTCAATCTTCCTCTTAATGCTCTACATCAAGAAAAGTCAATAGTTCTAGCTGATAAGTGCAACCCACTCAACTTGGGAATAGAGGAAACCCCGCATATCACATTTTATGCTGAATCATTGATGTCAGAAGAACGAGAGCTCCTATCTTCTTTCTTAAGGGAGAGAAAAGTCAACTTTGCATGGACCTATGTTGACATCCCTAGGCTTGATCTAGAGACTATGGTACACCATCTAGCAGTTTATCCCAAAGCAAAGCCTGCCAGACAAAAGATCAGAAAAATGCACCCCCAGATATGTTTGTTGGTTAAAATGGAATTGAAGAAGTTACTTGATGTAGGGTTGATATGGTCGATCGACTATCTAGAGTGGGTATCAAATTTGGTACTTGTTTCAAAGCCCATTAGGGGCATCCATATCTGCACAAATTTTAGAGACCTGAATAAGGCATGTCCCAAGGAGGAATTTTCACTACCCAACATTGATATTCATATGGTAGATATGACTGCGGGACATGAGATGCTTTCACCGATGGACAAATTCTTCAAGTATAACCAAATCATGATAGCCAAAGAGGACCAACACAAAACAACTTTTACTTGTCCATGGGGAACATATTGCTAGAACATTATGTCGTTTGGCCTAAAGAATGATGGACAAACATATTAGAGAGTGATGACCTTAATCTTTCATGGAATGATCCATAAAACTGTGGAGGATTATATCAATGACATATTGGTAAAATCCAGGAAGAGAAGGGACCACATAATAGCATTAAGTGCCATCTTCATAAGATTTGAGGAATACAAGGTCCACCTTAATCCAAAGAAGTGCATCTTTGGCATACAATCAGGAAAGCTATTGGGATACATTGTGTCCATGACAAGAATTGAAATAGATCCAGCTAAAGTAAAAGCAATCCTCGAGATGGAGGCACCCACTACATTGAAACAGTTGAGAGGCCTGCAAGGAAGGCTCTAGTCCATTTGTTGGTTCATAGCTCGGCTAGCAGACAAGTCAATCCCATATTCTCACCTACTCGACAAGGGGGTAGCATACTATTGGGACGATAAGTGTGATTAGGCCTTCAACAAGATCAAAGAGTATTTTCTCATACCTCCAGTGCTTATGCCTCCAATCCTAGGAAATCCTCTAATCCTCTACATATTAAATACAACAATAGCCCTTGGTGCTCTTCTAGCTTACCACAATGAAAATGGAACATAGAAGGCCATCTACTACATCAACTAAACCATGGTAGGTCATGAGTTAAATTATTCCTTCATTGAAAAGGCTTGTCTAGTAGTGGTGTTTGCCTCACATAAGTTAAAAAACTACATGTTAGCACATAGAATCAAACTCATTGCCAAGATCAACCCACTCAAGTACCTACTTTCTAAATCAATGCTCACAGGAAGGATGGCCAAGTGGGTTATGATCCTATCATAATACGATATCGAGTATGTAGAGTGAAAGGCCATCAAAGGACAAGCTATTGTAGACCAACTGGTAGAAGCACCAATGTATTCAGAAAATCCACTAATTTTAGAGTTCCCTGATGAATCCATCTTCAAATTGAGCATAATAGACCATTGAAAGTTGCACTTTGATGGTTTCTACACACAACATGGATCGAGAGCCAGAGTCTTTTTCATTACTCCATAGGGAGACTGCATACCAAGGTCCTACAAGTTGGAATTTCCCTGCACAAACAATATCACATAATATGGGGCTCTAACCATAGGACTCAGAATAACAGTGCAGTGGCATATCATGGATCTGCAGGTATATGGGGATTCATAGCTAATAATCAATCAAGTAAATGATGAGTACCAAACTAAGGAGAACAAGCTAACTCCATACAAGAAGTTGGTGGAAATTCTTAAGGAGTCCTTCATTGAGATCACATTCGAGCAGATACCTAGAGAAAACAATAGAGTAGCAGATGCCATGGAAAAAATTGGATCCCTATTGGACATCCCTCACAATCTCCCAAAGATGAATTCCTAGTAGAGCAGCTTCTCGTGCCTTCATTCCAGGTACTAGAGTTTTAATTTGTGTGCAAAATCGTTGGTCTCGGTGATCCTTGGTACCATGATATATACACTTATCTAAGAATAGAAGTCCTCCCAGCCGATATAACCTCAGACCTTAAGAATTTTTTTTTCAAGAAAGCATCCTATTTCATCATGCTAGGAGATACTCTTTACCATAGAAGCATTGAAGGAACCCTATTACGTTGCCTAAACGTTGAAGAAGCCTTGACTGCTTTAACTAAGGTACATAATGGTATTTGTGGTTTACACTCAAGCAGAATGACCTCGGCTAAGAAATTGCGGAGGATGGGATATTATTGGCCAATAATGGAAAAAGAAGCACATGATTATGTCAGGAAGTGTCTACAATGTTAGCAGCATGGGGACCTCATCCATGCACCAACTCAAGAGTTTCATCTGATTGTCACACCATGGCCCTTTTCGCAGTGGGGGCTCGATCTCATTGAAAACTCACCCCCATCTCATCTAGTGGCCACAAGTTTATCATTAATGCCACTGAGTACTTCACAAAGTGGGTGGAATCCATCCCCATGACATACATCACTAGAAAGCAGATATCAAAGTTCAATACAAATGTTTTTTTATGGATGTGCTAAAAAGAACTTGTTAGGCTGACCAAAAAATGACACTGCCTAAAAGGAAATGGTATGGCTCAAAAGGACCAACAATGCAAGGGTAGGCAAGGAACTTGACCCAAACATAGACTTGTAGAGCTCACTAATAAAGACAAAAAATTCAAAGGTATAGGATGTGAAAGATAACAATGCACTATGCACATATCAAAGGTCATGTTTAACAACAACCTTAACATAGCTTGCTTCTACAAACCTAAGAAGGAAAAATAACTTAGTGAGGTTTTGAATGACATCAAATTTGACCTCACGAAGGACCTATCATTTGTTGATCCATCCATAAATATGCTTCTAGAGGGGATTCTCCTCATAAAATAATTGATTAGAGTAAAATATTCAAGTCATTTATAGGCACCTATCAAATTTAAAAAAAGAGAAAACCACATTGTAGGGGTTTCAAAAGATATTTCTCATGAAATACTTTTGCTATGAACTTTTAAGGGTTCTTTTGAGGGGGAACCATTCTTCTATACTTTTAAGCTAGCAACGTTAGCATCAACTCTTAGAATGCTAAAATTTAAAGTCATTCATTAAAAAAATGCTTGAGGATGAGAAAACAAAAACAGAAAAGATCACAATAAATGTATAAGAACTAGACACTTTATTTTCACAATAAGAACTATAAAACAGAGGTGACATACAATAGATATATGTGACCTCTATACCCTAACAAATACATTAAAAATTACAATATAATAATCTATATGAAGAAAAATTAAGATAATAATAGAGTTTTGAACATGGATGAACAATTTTGTGGCCAGCAGAGAAGTGGACCTCATTTCCTCTCACTAAAGCGAAGATATCCCTATCTAACTATCCATCATGATAATGAGAAGTCTCCCAACATTACTGATCTTTATCCCTTGAATATAAGATCTTTGGACTAAAATGCATTGTCTCTATCGATGTGATAATAGCTTCGAAAATGTGCTTAATGTTTCCAAAAGCATTTGGGAAGAATCTCTCTCGTGCAACTTGCATGGGAAGAAAAATGCTTGAACTGACCTTACTTCCATCTACTTTAGGAATATGTGCCATAAGGACTCAAAGAGGTTCATTTCTTTTCCTCGAATTGTTAAGACAGTGAAGGATATTATCTAATTGATTTTAGAGGTCTTTTATGTCTGGCCAGAAACTAGGGAAGGAGAACATTATTATGTCGGCAAATGGATCTAATCATTTGATGGTACCTTTTCACTTTGTTCCAAATTTATTTGGAAAAGTTGTTCTTTTACTATGATGAGATACACAGCCCATGGTATTTATTCCCTTTGAGATTGGTCACCTCGATGCTAGACCAAGAATATTAAATAATGTTTTAAGCCAGAGATGAAATGGGCCTGTATGTTTTGGAATGCTAAAATATCTTGTGAGGTGTTTTTTTTCCAAAAGTACGTCAAATATATTTGAATGGTCTTTGTTAGATTCTAAGAAAAGTATAGTAGGGTTCTGGGTCGTTCGATTAGGTCGTGTGGACACCCCTATTGCATAAAAAAATAGAATTTATCAATTACTATAATTTCAGACGAATCATTTAAAAAAATCAAAATATAGAATATGTTGTTTAAATCAAATCACATATAAATGTCCAATTTTGATACCTTTACTGATACCTATACCATAACATCTTACTGATATACTGAAATACTACATAGGCAACATACATATTGATATCCACAGAATCACCCGGCCTTACACTTTATTGCTTAGAGAAAACTATGCAGCAGACCAAATGTCCCACATGCAACAGTCAGATTTACTCCCATATGCTAAGAGTATAGTTGCTGTAATTGATGGGTCAAATCAGAATGGAGACCTGTGTTGCACTAGATAACTTTTATTTCTTTAAATAGGAGAATTAATATTAAGAAGTTTGCTTAAGTTTTTCTAATTCAAAACTGCTCAAATATACTCTTACAAGAACCCAGATTTGTTAAGGATAAATAAGACATGAGTAATGGCATCTTTTAGTCTACAGCCAAACCTACCTTAGACAATTGGCAAGCTAAAAATTTAACTAATATGAAAATAAAACACATTCTTGCTGACTCATGATACAGTGTTCTTGATGCTTCATTGGAAAAGAGAATAGAGAAATATATTCTGTAAGGCGGGTGGGATTGTCCTTGACCGGGATAACAGAATAAAATATGATAATGATGGCCAGAGATCTTGTGTTCAATGGAAGTAATATTATGGGAAGTACTCACACATTATTACTCCCTAAAAACGTTCGGTGTGTATCCAGAACATTGTGACTGGTAAAAGTGAGATCAGCCAATATATCTGTACAATGAATATAATGTTTAACACTCTCAACTAGTCATGCCTGCTGTGTGTCAACTACAAAGCAGCTTAGGAGTTTCTTTAGAAATACTACAGTTAGTTGGTACGGAAACACAAGTATTGTGCTTAGGCAGGTGTAAAGTAGTAGCATACTTCCAGCTGAAAATATCCTAATTATTCTAAAGGTACACAACACAAGTTTTGTGCTTAGGGATTTCTAAAGTATTAGAATATTTCCAACATCTTTGGGATGAGTGGGTAACATACCTTATACCATGAATTCTCATGACATTTAAATCTATTGAAACCGTTCATAAGATGCTAAACGCATTTGTCAAATATCCAATGTATTCAATGACTTTCATAGGAAAATTATTATTATTATGCATTTTTCAGCCTTTGTGCTTGATAAAGGGAAATCCTGTTCATGCATTCTGCTGAATAACTAGTCATATTCATCTTCTGGCTTGCTTGGATTTGTTATTCTTTCCAGTACTCTGTTAAGATTCCAACAAGTGGCTGATTATTACACAACCTAACCTCCCCTCTATTTATAGGGACACTCCAATGCATAGTCATACAACCTAAGCTGAACTGCATAGCCTCAATCCTCATCACCCACCTCCCCTATATCCAATAACCACCAAAGCTTCAACCTCTGTTTTTTAAGCAATCCACCCGAGTTTGTCCTTAGTTTGTGTACAATTTTGTTGTCTGTCAAGCTATTTGAAGTATTTTGGTGTCATTTATTAATCCACTTTCATACTTTTGCTATTGTTTTAGTCCTTGCATTCAATATTTGGTTCTCTTCCGATTTGCTTGGTTTTGACTCTTGAGAACATCCTTAACTCTAAATTTTCTTGAGAATTTCATCCCACATGTTTTCTTTCAGACGTCACTGGTCCCATTTGATTTACATATTCTACTGAATTTCCTCATTGGGTATAGAATTGAATTGAGTTCTTCACCTTTGTATTTGCTTCTGTACAATTTCAAAGAATTGGGCACTCCACTTTTTTCTGTAATTGTACTGTGACTACTGTCTTGCTGGAGCTTAAGAGTATTTGGGTGATTTGATGCTGGTAGTATTCTAGGAGTGATTTGAATATTCTTTTAGTTTTGACCAATTGGACGAGTGGGGTCCTCTGTCTTTTATAAGTTCTATTACAAGAACTGTTACTGGAGGGTTAGCATAGTACAAAAAAGTGCAATATATTTTCCATCTAAATCAGCCCCGAGTTTCTTTGACTCAAGGTTGAGTTCTGCACTATGGCCAGTCATGCAAGTTCTTCTTGGACATCCAAGCAAAATAAATTGTTTGAGAGGGCCATAGCCATCTATGACAAAGACACTCCTGACCGTTGGCAAAAGGTGGCTGCGATGGTTGATGGGAAATCTCCAGAGGAAGTAAAAAGGCATTATGAGATTCTGTTAGATGACCTGACTTGCATTGAATCAGGCAAAGTGCCTTCCCCCAAGTACAAATCTTCTGGTTGATTTTTCCTAGTAATTATGGAGACGAGGAAAGCAGGTATATTTAGAAACTTAATTTTTAGCAAGCATGTTATACTTTTTCACTAACTTAAATGTTCTCACTCTACAATGATAGCTATAAGTCATAATGCATACTTGAAACTTTGAGCATTCTTCAATTTGTTTTTGCTTTGGTTCCAGTTATTCTGACCATATTCACCTGTTATGTATAGTGTCTTAACTTCACTGTAGATTACCTATATCACAGATTTCTTCATCAGTTCATTGCAAGATAGTATTAGTATTTTGGCTTTATGAAAATTTTAGTTCTTAATTATTCCTATCATTCAGCAATGTTTTGAAATGTGGGTGACAGTGTTGTGCAGACTATACAAACCCTTTAGAATAACTCCTTGGATTCCCATTTACATTGTCCTTCAGCTCTTTGGCTATTTTCTCAAAGTTGGCAGAGACTGTCCATTATTGGGCCAAGTTACTTTGGTTTTTCATTATAACTATTTGCTGCCTTTAAAGTTCCTGGCTGTCAATTCTTATTATTGGGCCACGTTACTTTGGTTTTTCATCATAAATAGTAAAGATGCTAAGAAGAATCCCCAAATGAAGGTCTTCTGTTACTGTGTTAGGATCAAATTTGTTTTCTAGCAGTCTGATACTAGGGATTTAATCTCTTTTAACATCTGCTAGGAAAAATGCACTATGTTGATGAATGTTTTGTGTATATCAGATTCATTGCTATTAGAGAAAATGGAGAACAAAGTGATAATGATAGTGTCCATAGTCATTTCCCTATCTATATATAACATGAATAGATTATATCTAAACTTCCATATTAATGTTTATTTTTGGGCATCAATTCACTCTAATTATTATTGGTTTGTTGATTCTCTCTATTTGACTGACAATACAAATCTTATGCAGGCAATATATGGTATGAAGCTACAATGGAGATCCTGAATTGAAGTTTAACTATTATTACTTCTAATACTAATAGCTACAAGAAGATAGCAGAAGATAACTTAGACGAAGCTCAGAAGCATAGTAAAACGAATTGACTGGGCACCTGTGGATACTTTCAATGATATATATAATATAGAAATAGCTGTAATAGTCATAAAGACTTAACGAAAGAAGAAAGCCTCATGTTATATAAGCATTATGGTTCTCTCCCTTTGTCTCAATGTCTGTAAATAAATTGTACTACTCTATAACCTTTATCATTCAGAGTGGACAAGTTCCATTTACTGGATGTGAAGGTGGTGATATATGAGAGCCAGTATTTATAGAGAAATAGTCAAGTATTTTTATTACAGAAGAAGTGATCTTGATGATTGGGTTTCCTATCCATACACATCTTTTTAACACTTTTTAATGAAATAGGTTCATATATTATTCTTGAAAGGAACAATATACAAACTATTAAAAATGGGTGCTGATCATGCCTAAAGTCACACAAACTGGGTTAAACTTAAGACTTTCTACAGGACAATAACGTAAAGGCCCTAACAAAAACTAGCCACCTATAATATTACATTATTCTTGAATTTCAAAATTTTCAAAGGCCAGCTAAAATTTCCGCTGTCTATATCAAAGTGGAGGACAACAATGTTTTGATAACAGAGTTGAGAGAATACTTCACTGGTTTGAATCAAAGTAATAACACTGGTAGACATTTTGGAAAAATAAAAGATTCATTTTTGGAATTTTATATTAAAATGATATTTATATCTTATATTTTAAGAGAGAATTTTTCAATAATATTGTTGAGATGAAAAGTGTATATTCAGTATTTTTTTTTTCATTATCTTTCTGTCACTTTAAACACTATCTCACCAATTCAAGTTTGTTATTACATTTCTCACATTCAAAATATAATTCTCTTGTTCAATTTCTTGTTTTTCCCTCTCCTTTATGCATCTAAATCCTAATCCACACAATAAGGAAATAAATGACGGAGAACAAATTTAATTGTAGAGGCTAAATGAAAATGAAAATACATTACTCAGAGACCACTCACAACACAATAGACAACATGTACACACGAAAGTAACAAGCACACATAGTAGGAACCTCTATTACTAGACTTTTGTTACTGCAATTAAACACACTCACCTTGCATGCTACTTGCACAAAATTTAACCAATTTCAATACTTTTATTCAATAAACATGTGAATTTGATAGGGACAAATCCCTAAATGTGTCACAGACACCATTCTCTATGAAAACAACTAATTTAGATTAGCTATAGGTGTTTATCTAGCACAATCATAGTTAGACGACCCTGCTATAATTGTATGAGACACTAGCACATTAGTTATAAACCAATACAACCATATATGACACATGTAGAAAGAATGGATAATATCATGGCTATATAGACAGTAATACACATATGTACCATAGAAAAATGGATCTTTGGACATTTTCATGGTCATTCAGGTCTTTTTCCTATGATGCTTGGCTTATTCTACTTAGATTTAATGTTGTAATGTAACTTATACATTCACACTAGGTCTTGAATATTCAAATTGTTAAGATTTTATGATGTCTTGTAAAGGCGTTGTGAAGTATTGTAACACATTTCTACACTTTTCTATACTCTTCTTATTATAATTCATCTAAATATTCCCTTTTTATCCCTCGCCAAGTCTTATTTTAAAGTGTTGTAAAGTCTTGTAACTAAGTTTCATGCTTTTCTAGACTTGTCACCACTAAATACACCTTTCTTATGCTTTATTTTTCCCCTTTATGCACGTACAGGCCTTAATTAAGTGTATTTTTGAATATAAACCCGACAAACATCATTAAATGCAACTTAATTCCTGACACCCACTTGCATGCTAATGGGAGATATAAAATACTTTCATTTAAGGCTTTTTATGTTTAAAAAGACTTGTTTTTATTGTTAATTGACATGACTGGTGGTAGACAATAGATTAACATATTTGCTTATTTTACTTTATGTTTAGCTAAATTAGCGGATATTTTGGAAGTGATAGCTTATGTTAAATGTGTTGCTTTATGATGACTTTGGATGAGATGATTATGCTGCATTAATCTTTATTACCATGATTGTTGTCATTTTTATAAGGGTTTTTAATAGGGTATCTTAAAGGTTGATGAGACGATTAAATTTTCTATCTAATCATGAGGAATAACTATGTCATAGATAGGCCCTATTGGATGATGATTCAATCCAAGTCTGAATCGACTTCTTCATAGTCAGTTGAGGCACTTTTACTTCCAATGCCAATCTGGCGTAGTTCTGGCATAGTCCTCCTTCAGTCAACATCAGTTCTATTTTGAGTTTCATTTTGAATATGTAGTTAGTTGCCTTAAGTTTTGGCAGTTAGTGCCATGTTAGAAGCTAGTAAGGATATTTTATAAATATCCACATTTTGGTCTTAGTTAGGAGTTAGATAATTTGCAATTAGAATTTTTCTGTAGTCACAAAGCAATACATTGTTTTGTGCTCTACTTTTGATCAATGAGAAAGGAAGCAAGAAGTTAATTAATTCACTGTGTTGAAGGATCTTACTTGAGGAAGAGCAGGGCCCACTCAATCGTTAAAATTATCTTCTATCTTTGTAAATGTTAAGATCAGATAATCACTTTTGTTTACAATTATGTTTCAAAGTTTTAGTTTATTATGGTTAAGATCGAATAGTTTGAATTCTTAGATTTGTTTATTAGAAATTTCAAATTGAACCATTATAATTGTTGAACAAGTTTCTTTTATAAATTAGGTTTAGATGCCATCTGAATCAGCTAGAATTAAAGTTTGTTTGTTAAGCTTCATTAAAGCAATGTTAGGAATTTATGGAAAGATGGAGTTGAAGATTGTTCAGAATCTATTCATGGAGACTAGTCTTTATGATTTTTAGAATAATCATCATTTTCCTAAAATTCATTTCTGATCTTAAATTAGCATTTACTTTCCAACAATTAAGTTATGGATTTCTTTTAAAGAAAAATAGAATTAATTGGAATTCTGCATTTTAGATTAAGGATTAAAGTAATCATTAATTGTCTCCATGAATTGGTCTAAATCAAAGTCAATAAAGTTAGAATTAAGTGAGCAGAATTTTAAATTAGGAGTTAAAATATATTTAAATATTAGGAATCAGTCACTACAATTTAGCTCCTAAAAGCTCCTGAAGTAGGAAAAACGATACCTGAAGTCGTTGTTTATAGTGCAAACCCCCCAAAAAGAATCTGTGACAACTATCCTTATCGCATATTGCTCTGAGACACACACAGTTCGATACAAGAATTAATTAAATGATGCAAGTTGTGACATCAACAACCTTTCCCATCACATGCCTTGAGTGGAACCCATTCGCCTTGGGTGGCGAATGAGTCCCTCTTGGCACAAAATTCAAAATAATTTCAAATTTCTTTTAGGTTTTTATTCATTAAGACGTTAGGTCGGCCTGTGATGTTGTATTTTCAGGAAATTAGGGCATAAGTGTGTATAAATAAGTGTTTTTCTATCCATTTTAACCCCCCCGAACAATCTCATTCAAGCATTCACGCATTAAAGCATCTTAACATCATTCAATCAAGCAATTATCAAGCATCTTGGAGTAGTCATTGACATATCTTCAGACTTTAACAAGGGTTTGGTGAGTTTATGAAACTTGCATGTTATTTGTTCATCATTCCTTTCTCATTTCATTTCTTTATCAAGGGTTTGATTACCAAAGTGGGGTTTGACAAAGGCGAACCCCTATCCTCTAACCCTTAACCATTTCCCCCCTCTTTGCATGTGTGTTTGCAGGTCTTATAGGAAGATTTTTCAAAGAGATAAGTTTTAAAAAGTGTTCAACAAGTCATCAAAGATATTCAAGTCAACATAGACCTAATTCAAGCTTGGAGACATCATTAAGCTCATTTTCTAAAAATTTGAATCTGTCAACCCGACAAGAAGACAAGTATAGATTTGGAGGCATAGAGTTGACTTCAAAATTTGTAGATTTTTGTAGGTGGACTGATTTTCCATCAGTGGTGAATGAGTCCCACTGCTAGGCTGGAGAAAGTGTTTTCTGAGGTTTTCAGTTCCTGCCATCTTGAAACTTGCTTTCGCAGAATTTACTAGAACCTGGATTGATTCACCATCAGTGGCAAATGAGTCCTAGTGGCCATCAATAGTGATTTTTGAAACATTGTAAAACCCTCCAGCATCAGCATTCAACTTCCAAGTCCACTCAATTCAGTTTCATTAAGTTTTTTTTTTAATCGTGCATGTTTCTAGTTCATTTCTGCATATCACACTGTGTTTTCAAACACTTCATATTTCTTAGGTTTTGCATAAATAATCAGTCCATTTTATCAATTTTTTACATTTAGATAATTGCATTTAGGTATACTTTCATTGTAATTGCATTATTTTGAGTGAACCACTTAGATTTTGTGTGGGGTCTATCTCTCCTTTATGTGAAAAACCTTAATAGATCAACAGAGTCATAACATCCTAAACCACAAAAATCGATGGTTCAAAATTATACAACACTACCACCTTTAGTCGTGTCCCAACTAAGATAGAAGTATAATATAATTAGCATACAACATGATTCCATCATTATAATATATCTTCTTGACCTTCTTCACATACTTCTCACGAATTGATTGTCAAATAAAACTTGCTTCTCTCACTTTGTATTTCACTAACATTTTTTAGCTATAGAGAACCAACTCTTAGTTCTTCAATTTTAGTTTTGAAGTATATGTAAATATTTTCTTATACTATTTTAGTTTTAAATTCAATAGGAACAAACACTTAGTAATAAAAAAATATATACTTTATCCATTTTTATATAATTGTGAATTTTTTTAACCATCTAAAACTTATTTTAGGTTAGGTACACTTGTATATAGTGATTTGTCTATAAGTGAGGGGTATGGTATGTTAATGTTTCTATTAATTTTTGGATATGGTTATTAGTAATATGTTAAGTGAACCAATATTATTTGGTTTAGTCATATTATTCGTTAACCATAACATAAAGATCTACAATACACAAAATTAAATGAAAGCCAAAATATTACACTTAATTTTCTTTTTACATAGGATAAATCTTGTAGTCAAAATTTAAATAAAAGTATCATTCTTCTTTTTTGTAATTGAAAATTTTTACATTACAAAACCTAACCTTTCTAATGTATCCTCTCCTTCTAAATGCATATTCTCAATACCTCATATAGATTTATTTTCCAACACCACATAAATAAGTTATATTATTCTTCACATGGTTGTTTGGTTTGATCTAACTTTTCCTTAAGGTATATAGTCTTTTAATAAATAAATAAATAAATATTAAAACATTCATTAATAATCAATGCCCAATGATCACATTGTTGTAGGGGAGAGGAGATGGTGGGGAGCAACGGAGACTAAAAATTTGCAATAGGGTAGGATGACAGTGCGAAGGTGGCTAGAGATGATGCTTGTGGTGGTAGGGTTGCAATCGAAAGTGTAAAGGTCATGCGAGATTTGGAAGCATGGGTGAAGGAAACTGACCAAGAGGTTCCATTGGCACAATTGAAAGAGAAGGATGAAAAAGAAGATTGGCACCAAAATTCAAATTGGAATAGTTCAACAAGACTTGCAACAATGAAGGTTGGAATGGGCGGCATTGGAACAATGTCTCAAGGTGCAATTGATTGCGAAATAAAGGAGTAGATCATCGCTTGATGGGAGATAGTAAAGATCTTGGGAATTTGGGGACCTCCAATCTATCGTCGAGGCATTTTTTGGAGAACAAGAGGGGTGATGGCTGCCACAACCATGAGTACAGGAAATCAATGGTGCTTAGTTCGAACTTGTTGCAGCCTTCTATTTTGATCATGGATCAACAATGATTGGTGGTCCATTGGTATGGGAAAAACCTAAACTAGGATAGTCTTAGGGGCGTTGGGGTGTAGATATAAAATTCAAAGTGCTAATGAACAACTTTTTTGTGGTAATTTTCCCACCTTCTGATATCAAAGAATAGATTTTAAATAGAATTTGGCTCATGGACAACAATGGTTTCTACATTTGAAAATGGGAAATTGGGTTCGATCCCCTGTGACATCAAATGGAATGGATCCAAGATTGGTACAAGCTACCAATCTTACCTCTAGAATTCTAGTAGCTAGACACTCTAGAATATATTGGCAATCATTTAGGTAAATTTGTTTGCATAAAAGAAAGAATCAATCAAGATGGCATTAGTAATTATGTACGAATTTGTGTGGAAAATAAGCCACATAGTCCGCACTAGTGAGAAATTGAGATAATCACTGATTGGGGCACCTTGTGTCTACCTTTGACCTATGATCGACATTTAAAGAATGTTCTCTTGGATTCTATTGGTTGACACTCTGTGGATCCTAGTGTGAGCTGGGATGCAAAGGAAAACAATGCTATGGGACCTACTCTGGTCATGATGCCTGGTTTAGAGCTAGATCCAAGGGATTTCAACCACACTTTGGGAGGTGTTGTGGGTGGAAATATGGAGAATGCGGTAGAAGAATTTTTAAATGATACTTTGGGATCTCGGGAAGGGGCCTCAAGCCTATTGGACGGGGTTGTGGCCCCTTTTCCTTCACAATCCAACCAATTGGAATCAAGGAAAGTGCTAGATTCAAAAATTATAGAAGCTTTGGGTGTAATGGGGACCAACATTAAGGAAGACGATCTTAACGCACTAATGGAGGTGGGCTATGAATTAGCTGAGATTTCCAAGGCTGCTAAAGAAGGGCCGATAAACCTAGTAAATGAAGACTTGGATGCAGATTGGGATGAAGGGCCTCATCTGGAGGATACAGATCAAATGGTGGTGGTGAAGCTTGTCTCGCTGACATCTAGCATGCATCCTATTGTGGAGCCACCTACAACCAATTTTGCAGCAGGTTTGGGCATTAGCTAGAAAGATCCAAGCAGGTTGTCTCTAAATTTTGGAGAAAATAAGAGGTGTGGCTAGATTCCTAACCAAGAAAAGCTAAAATGGGATGGGAAAGCTAGCAGACAGTTAACGATCAATTATATGTTGATAGTAGGGAAGGGTGAGCCCCTTCCTGAACAGTCATTAAGATCATATCTTTGAATGTTAGGGGTTTGAATGCCCCTAACAAGCAATGCCTCATTCAACATCAATTGGAGTCTTTTCAGGAAGATGTGGGCATGTTTCAAGAAACCAAGCTAAGTGAACAAGAAAAGGAGCATTTTTGTAAGAGCTTGTGATTCTAGATGAAATGTTATGGAGTGAATGCATAGGGTTTCTTATGGGGGATCCTCACTTTGTGGCACCCACAGAGTGTGTTGATGGAGGAAATAGCCATGGATAAACATTGGCTAGCCGGCAAGGTAAGGATTTTATCCTCAAATTTAAGTTTTGTTCTTATAAATGTTTATGGCCCTATCACTTGCATTCAAGAAAGGGATCTCTAGAGAGATCTTAGTAGATTTTGTAGTGATCCAACTTTTGAATTTTTTATACCGGGTGGGGGTTTGAGGGCCTTAGAAAAAAAGGGTGGCATAGGTAGGAAGACAATCTCAAATTGATTTTGAAATGTTTATAGAGTGCAACACATTTTTTGAAATCAACATAGGTAGTGGGAAATTCACTTGGAATAATAGGAGAATTGGTCTTTGTAATATAGCTGAAAGGATGGACAAGTTCTTGTTCAAAGGTGATTTATGTAGGTTCCCTTTCAATTTGGAGGGAAGAATATTACCTAGGACTAGTTTCGATCATTTCCCTATGATGTTGGACATTGTTGGGGAAAGGGCCCCAGTCAAATGCCCTGTCAAGTTTGAGAATATTTGGTTCCAGCATCCTCATTTCCTAGATTTGATAAAGCAATGGTGGATGGATCTCAACCTAGGGGGATAAAAAATGTTCAACTTAGTGGAAAAATTGAAGCTAATTAAGAAGAATCTAAAGACCTAGAATAAAGAGAGCTTCAAGAATATTTTCGAAGAGAAATGAAAGACTGAAGAAGCTATGGTGATGGCACACTATTCGAAAAGATTGAAGATATTAAGGGTGCAATAGTGGAATACTTTCAAAATATTCTCAATGACTAGGAGGGCTCTTGATTGGAAGACCGACATACATTCATAAGAGGCATTCCACAACTTATAAAAACACAACAAAATGCAAAGTTTATTACCATGTTTTTTAAAAAGGAGATCAAAGAGGCCCTCTTTTAACTCCACCTTGACAAGGCCCCTGTACCTAATGGGTTCCCTGCTAGCTTCTCTCAAAGATGTTGGGATATCCTTGGTAAGGATTTGGCCAAGGCCATCGAATATTCCAGGTGCATAGGCAAAGTCCTCAAGGAGATAAACAATACTTTCATCACAATGATCCCAAAAAATATAAGCATGAAACTCTAGATGATTTCAGACCAATCTCCCTTTGTAATACCATTTATAAGGTCCTCGCCAAATATATTGCAAACAGGGTTAAAAGGTCACTACCTCATATCATTTCGAAAGAACAAACTGGCTTCATCCTAGGTAGATCAATTTTAGATGGTGTCATTATAGTGCAAGAAGCTATCCATTCCATCCAAAAAACAAAAAAGAAATCAATGTTGGTTAAGCTTGATATAAGGAAGGCATATGATAAGGTGAATTAGCATTTTCTCTTTGAAATAATGGAGGCCTTTGGCTTTAACAAGTAGTGGCTAAGTTGGATCATTGATTGGATCTCTTGTTCAAGATATTTTGTACTTTTGAGTGGCTCCCTAGAGGGAATTTTTAGTAATTCTAGGGGGCTCAGGAAAGGTGACCCACTTTCCCCATTTCTATTCATAATCATGTTGGAAGCTCTTGGAAGGACCTATTCGAGGGTGTGGTGAGAGGGTCATTTGGAGGGGGTCTAGATAACTAGGGGAACACCTAAATTCACTCATCAGTAGTTCACAGATGACACTATTTTGTTTGGTGCCACTACAGAGAAAGAGGCTAGATGATTCAATTGTATCCTAGAGCAATACTCAATTGCCTCTGGTCAAGAGGTGAGTTAGGAAAAATCTAAAGTTTTTTTCTTCAACACCAGCATTGGAAGAGAGATCCAAATTTTGCACATTTTGAAATTTCATAAAGGTAAGCTTCCTTGCAAGTATTTGGGTTTTCCATTACCTAAAGGTGTCTTGCCTACGAAATTGTGGGATCCCCTGGTGGAAAAAGTTAAAACAAAATTGGAATCCTAGAAGAGTAAATGGTTTTCTTGGGTAGGAAGGTTAACAATGTTAAAATTAGTCACAACTGCAATCCCTATTTATATTCTATCATGCTTACCTCTATCCACTAGGGAAAGCAAAGATATCAATCAAAAGATGAAAAACTTCTTTTTGCAAGGCAATACAGACCAGCATAAGTTCTTGCTAATAAAGTGGAAGAAAATTTGTGAGAAAAGGGAGGCTGATGGAGATGGCCTTAAAAATTTGCTAATGTAGAACTAGGATTTTGGTGCTAAGTTAGGTCGGGTAATATATGCTAAGTCAGAGCTTAAATGGGTCAAAATATTGAAAGAAAAGTATTTGGATGTGGATGAGATCAACATTTTCTCTTCACGGACGCTCCCAAAAGGCTCAAGAATTTGGAATTTTCCTTGCAGCTGTAGGGGTTTAATTCTAAATCAGTTGACTTGAGAGATTAAGGATGGATGATACACTCTTTTTTGGGAAGACTCTTGGGATGGGCACCATAAATTGGAGGATAAGGCAGACTTGACCTAGGTAAGGTTGCTTACTAAGCAAGTGTGGAGCAACAAAGTGGGTGATTACATGGCGGTGTCGATGGTGGATGGGTGCCTTAAGTATCAATGGAAAACTCCACATGGCTTGGGTTTGAACCCCAAAACTTTGACAATTTACGATGATGAGATGGCTCAGAGGATTTTCTATCCTTGTCTTGGCAGAGACAATCTTAGATGGAACACCTCCGTGACTGGGATTACAATGCCAAATATGGTTATAGATTTTTTGTGGGCAGAGTAGTGAATGAATCTCGACTCCCAACCAATCCATGTTGGAGCAATGAGTGTCTCTCTAAGGCTGGTCTTTTTACTTGGGCTATGGTGCAGGGATGTGTGCTCACAGAAGATAGATTTTCTAGTTTGGGTTACCTTGGTCCATCGAGATGTGTACTCTGCATATAGGTGGAAGAATCTGGGGACCATCTATTTCTGAATTGTCATTTCTCATATTGTTGTTGGTTGTGGCTTTGTGCAAAGCTTCACTGGTACACGGCCCTCCCGAATAACTTGCTAAGTCTTCTTGTGGGATGGTCGAAGCTCCACAAGGAAGCCATTTTTAATTTCCTTTGGACCATAAGCCCATTGCTTTTAATATGGGAAATTTGGAAAGAGAGGAATATGCGCATCTTTCTAGATAAGGCTATGTCTAGGAAATCTTTGTTGAACAAAATAGAGGCAAGTATATTAGAAATTATCAATTCGAGAGTGGCAGTTGGTTTGGTGACAAAATAGTATTCGTAGAGTGGGATGCATTGATGCAGAAGAGTTGGCATGGACTTTTAATCCCTCCTCAGATTGGGGATGGTGGGAACAAGACTCTAGTTGAGCATAGGAATGTTTTCTGGAAACCTCCTGAGGTCGGGTGGTTTAAGTTGAATTTCACCAAGGATTCCCATGGCAATCCCGGGGTCTTAGGGGTTGGCTATATCATGAAAGATTAACAGGGTTTAATATTAGGATTAAGCTTTTGTCATGAATTGAATATAGAAAAATTGAAAATTGAAGGAGACTCATCCCTTATCATTCCCGTCAAATTGTGAACTAGAAACTAAGAGCCAAATTAGAAGTTGTTATTGGAAGGATTCAAACTGGTAACAATGAATCACATTCTCAAAGAAGGCAACTCGGAGGCAAATAGTCTCTCTAATACATGCGGGCTGATGGCATTTCTCTTAGAGAAATTTTGCATCTAGGATAGTTTTTTTTTTTAATCCAATTTTTTGGGTGGTTGGGAGGGCAACTTTCCACAACCACTGTGGAAAGTCTGATTTTCACGGGTACGATCATTGTGGGGTGGCCTAGGTGGTAGCCACATGACTGGGGTCTGCATGATGGCAAATGTTAAATGACGTCACCAGCTCTCCGTACCTTCATCCATTGGGTCACATAATGACAAGGAACAACTTGGGCATATGGATAATTGGCTTGGATCTTCCAACTCTTTTCACTAATGCTCCACTACACCTCATCACGTACTTCAATGTCCAAGTGGCGGCTTATCTACATCTACAGGTTGGCTGGTGGGGAGTGTGAAAATTCTATTGCAGTTACTAATTATTAATCTCCTATCTAATACATAGATTATTTGACTCTGAAAAATTAATTCTCAGCAAATATCGAAAAATAACACAACTGCAACTTCACCAAATAAAACTCACAAGAATAGAGAAGAAAACATTCACAATAATGAACACAATATTTTTGGACAAATTGTCCATGGAAAAACCCCAAAGGGAAAACCACTACTGCAGATGAGGAATTCTATTAAACCCCGTGGAATACAAAACTGCTTGCCTCTTACTGGTAGAGCTCCGGCAATATTCTTCTCCGAAAATTCTTCCCTCAATTTCTCCTGCTGAAATTCCACAGCTGCTATCCCCAACGCTATCACTGCGCCCTTGCTAACACTACAAGACTATTTTCTCTCACTACAAATTTACTTGCTATCACCAAGTCTACTTGTTGTTGTGATTCTCCAATTTGCCCATTGATCCTTTTTATGCTTTTTCTCTGTTGGAGGAAGCCAATGGCCATGATTTAATCTCAATCAATGGCTAAGATTAGATAGACTCTAACAACCCTAACTAACTGGATTCTAGAAGTCTCTAGAGGAATCAATTATTTAATTACATAATTATCTAGACAGCTCAGCCCTTTAAGGTTTCAAATAATTTTTACTTCACAGACAATGGGTACCTATCAGCTACATAAATTAACACTCCCTCTTAGCGAGGAAGGTGTTCTGCATGACACCCAGCTTATCTCTGAAGAAGATGACTTTCGCCTTCCCCAATGCCTTGGTCAAAATGTCTGCTACCTGCTGATCTGTAGGTATATACTGTAGCTGAACAATCCCGCGCTGTACACAATCTCTGATGAAATGATATCTGATGTCTATATGCTTAGACCTATCATGAAACACCGGATTCTCAGTCAACTTGATGCAACTCTGATTGTCGCAGTGTATCACCGTAGTCTCAACCCTCTGACCAAACAAGGCCACCAGCAACTTCCGAAGCCATATCGCCTCACACGTCGCCATGCTAGCTGCTATGTATTCTGCCTCTGCAGAACTCAAAGCCACAGATTTCTGCTTCCTGCTGTACCAAGAGACAACTCCTGATCCCAAGCTAAAGCAACACCCTGAAGTGCTTTTCCTGTCTGTTGTACTGCCTGCCCAATCTGCGTCAGTATAGCCTATCAACTTGATACCATCACCTCGAGTATATTTGATTCCATACTCGATTGTACCACGCAAATACCGCAACACATGCTTTGCCTTGTATTTCTCGATGCTACCATATGCACCGTGCTTGATCTTATAGATCCAGCGTGATCCAACCACTGCCCTATCTGTCGGTCTAGGCACAACCTCCCACACATCGTTCTGCACTATTGAGGTATACTCCTCAACCATTGCATCTTGCCACACTTGTTGCTGTGCAGCCTCCTGATAACTAGAAGGTTCACTATCTACCAACTGACTAACTAATGCCATATAGTCATCATACCTGGCTGGTTGTCTCCACTGTCTACTACTCATCCTAGGAGCTCCCACAAACTCCTAAGTATCCCTTTGTGACTGTTGGTTCTTGCTACCAACTGTAGAGGATGAAGTATCAACCTCCATATCACCCTGATGCATCTCTTGGATCTGCTGCATCTGCTGCTCCATACTCTGCGAATTCTCAGCACCTGAGCTTGTGCATGTACTAGTAACTGTACTCGAGCTTCGTTGTCCTTGATCTGGTTGAACGATCCTTGGAGCTTCCACTAACTGCTCACTCTGATCATCTGCTGGCAAATCTCTGGACCTCCTAAATGCCTTGTCCTCCATGAACTTGACATCACGCCTAACTATAGTCCTCTTGGTCCCTGGAATAAATATCCGATATGCCTTTGAGGTTTCACTGTACTCCACAAAGTACCCCTTCTCTGCAGTCTGATCTAACTTGGAACGTGTCGCACCTGGAATGTGACAATACGCCAAACTCCCAAATATCCTGAAGTGGCTGACATCTGGCTTCTTCCCTGAGAACGCCTCCTCTGGTGTCATCTTGCCTATGTATGTGGAGACCCTGGCTGTATGTGCTGGGTTTTGCATGCCTGCCCATAAATGCGTGATGGCATATCACGGTCATCGGCATAGCCGCCCGCATACTCGATATGGGCCGATTCTTCCTCTCGGCTTAGCCCCATTACATTTTGGCCAGGTTTGTAGGCGATCCACTCTCTCTTGATTCCTTCCTTGGTACAAAAATCCTAGAACTCTTTCCCTTTGTACTCGCCTCCATTGTCTGACCAAATAACCTTTATCTTCTTTCCTGTCAAATTCTCCACTAGAGCTTTTAACTCTTGGAGGCGGTAACCTCATCCTTGGTCTTCCAGAAAATTATATCCGAGGTCTTCCTAAATCATCAATAAAAGTAACAAAGTACTCATATCCTCTGAGAGACTTTGTCGACATTGGTCCACATATGTCTGAATGTACTAGATTAAGAACACCCTTGGATCTAGTGTCACTCCTTGGAAAAGTTGCTTTCGCAAACTTCCCCAACACACATCCCTTACATACATCATCATGCTCTGTGCTCACCTCAGGAACACCTGTCATAGCCTCACGAAGCATTTTAAGTGCTCCATGATGTATATGGCCCATCCTCCTATGCCATAGCTCTCCTTGATCTCTAGAATTACTGCTGCTCATCAGTGCCTTATGAGTATCAAACTGCAACCTGTAAAGCCGGCCGCTCCTAACTCCAATAGCTATGGGTGATTTCAAATCCTTGTGCTTAATTAACACACTTGCCCCTCTAAAAAGTACATTATAACCTTTATCCTGAAGGACAGATATGGAAATCAAATTCATACCTAAGCCTGGCACATGCAACACATCATGAATGGGAATCCGCTTACCATTCTCCCTCTGAAATAGAACAGTCCCTTTCCCAATTGGATTGAGCTTGGACATGTTCCCCATAGAAATCTGCATTCTGATGTCCTCCTCCTTATAGCTGGAGAAGTACTCTCTAACTCCTGTCATATGAAATGACGCCCCACTATCTATATACCAAACACCCTGTGAGGTTGAGCTAGCCATACAAGCTATGATAGCGAACTCATCCTCCATTCTACTAGAGAGCTCATACGCGCCTTTGGCTGTAATGCCTTCTTGCCTTTCTAATAGCTACTGCTTTGCGGGCAATGTCCCTGGTGACGCGAGTAGCCAGGCTTCATTAGCTGACCACCAGCGCCTGACTTTAGATAGGTCCTTCTTCTTCTTCTCACCTTGTGGATTTGATCCTTTACTAGACCCCTTCTTTGCTTTCCCTTTTCCTGCAAGGGCAACGTTCTCCTGTTCTGCCTCACTTTGCTGACTCTTGCTACTGGTCCTACTGACAAGACTTAGTCTAAGATCCTCTTGAGTGAAGTCACTCCAAAGTCGATCCCAACTTGGCAAGGTGTCTCGTCCATTAATAACTTGAACAAAGACATCCCACTGCTTAGTAAACCCATTTAGGGCTA
Organism: Sequoia sempervirens; assembly: GCA_007258455.2. Taxonomy (NCBI): domain Eukaryota; kingdom Viridiplantae; phylum Streptophyta; class Pinopsida; order Cupressales; family Cupressaceae; genus Sequoia; species Sequoia sempervirens. The sequence goes on from VDFB02057044.1 coordinate 93,146, forward strand.
TCCGCACTAGCTCGTCATCACCTAGATTATCTCCAACAGCAGCCAACTCATCCTTGACAAGTCTGAGTCTGGTGAGGTAACTTGTCACGTCCTCTCCCTTGTTCATCCGAGTAGTCCTCAACTTTTCTTTGAGAATCAGCTTCCGATTAGTGGTAGCATTCTGGTACAGATTCAGAATGGCATCCCACATCTTCTTCGCTGTATCTAACTCTGCGACATGTGGAACAATATGATCCTTGACACCATCAAGAATCATCCTCCTCGCCTTGGCATCTTCCTTCTTATATGCTAAGAGCTGTGCTGGATCTGTAGGTACAGGTACAACACTGGTCACATAGTCCTTGATCCCATTCTCTTCCAGCAACAAAGAAATTCTGGCTTTCCAGACACCAAAATTTGAGGCTCCATCCAATCTGTCATGATCTCTTAAACCTGCTGAGGCCATCTCAAAAGATAAAAGAAAACAAATAATAATAATTCTGAAGAGGCAGGATCTTTCCTTCCTTTGTTAAGCCTTATCTGCCCTCAGATCAGCTCTGATACCATGTGAAAATTCTATTGCAGTTACTGATTATTAATCTCCTCTCTAATACATACTAGATTATTTGGCTCACGAAAAAATTAATTCTCAGCAAATGTCGAGAAAAATAACACAATTTACCTTCTACCCAATAAAAACTCACAAGAATAGAAGAAGCTTATTCGCAATAATAGACACAATATTTTTGGACCAAGGTGTGGTGGAAAAACCCGAAGGGGAAAGCACTGCTGGGTAAATTATATTGGCTTTGTAATTAAAGAATAAACTACTTGCCCCTCTGCAGCGAGCTCCGGTAATATTCTTCTCCGGGGTGCTTCCCTCAATTTCTCCTTTGAAATTCCCACAATTTGCTATCTAGCAGCCTCACTGCGCCCTTGCTAACACTTGCCAAGACTATTTTCTCTCATACTTGCTATCCTTTGCCAAGTCTACTTGTTGTTGTGTTCTCCAATTCCCATTGGTCCCCTTTTATACTTTTCTCATTGGAAAGCTAATGGCCATGATTTAATCTCAATCAATGGCTAAGATTAAATAGACTCTAACAACCCTAACTAACTAGATTCTAGAAGTCTCTAGAGGAAACAACTATTTAATTACATAATTATCTAGACAACTCAGCCCTTTCTAGAAGTTTCTAGAAAATAATTAAATAATTAAGTAGTACTTCTAGACAATGGAACACTGTCCAAGCTACATAAATTAGCAGGGGCTCACACACTTTTCTACAATGAAATAATGGTTGGCGAGATTTAAGCAAATCTTGCATAATTAAAACACCTAAGGTGGCAGTGCTATAATTTCTATCAGTTTCATACATTCAACTTCAAGGCTTTTGGTGGATGGTAATGGCTGAGAGATCGAAATTCATGGTGCATATGTCGATGAAATCACTCATGTGTCTTGGAGTGGACATACCAATTCACTTGGACTGCAAGGTGAGGCAACTCACGTTCTGCGAGACCGCTGATCATTGGTTGAAGAGCGTGATGCTCAATATCGACCATCTCACCGTGGTCACGATGAAAATGGTTTTGGGGAAGGGACATTTGGTGAATTGCGAGACTTTCTAAGTTAACACCCACTTGTTCTCAAGGTTCCATGCCTCTTTGCTCGACATTCACACGGCCAAAGTGAAGTCGAAGGCTTTGGTGTGTAAGCTTTTCAAGGAAGACTTGCTGGGTGGTTTAGAGGAGATTCTTTATGTGGCGATTCCTGGCTTTGGTGCACCACATCTGTGTGATTTGGCTCTGTTGAAGGTTCTGAGTGAAGTTATCAAATATTATCCTCTTTTTCTTGACTTAAAGGGCATGTCTTTGGTGCGGAATAGGCAACTGGCGGCTTATAGTGCAAATTACCTCAAGAAAGCATTGCACTTGGAGCTTGTGAGCGACTTCGACTAGGTTTCGGAGTTTGAATCCTTTGCCAAAGCTAATGGGTTCATGTAAGCTCTATGGTCGTGGTCTATTCAAAGCTTATAGTTTGGTAATTGTAAGGGTTAATATCATTTTTGCGGCTTGGGTTAGGGTATTATGGCTTATAGCCTAGCATATTGTATGGTCCAACATATAGTCTAGTGTATAGTTTAGGTTTTGTTCTAGTCTGCATTTTTGTAAATTGATATGGGTGGTCGGGGGTGTTGGTCTTTATTAGACGATGTTGTCTCATTTTTGGGGTTTCTTGCATAACAGACTTTTTGTAACCTTTTTTTGCATTGAAATACAAACTAATCTTACATACCAAAAAAAAAATCAATGTCTAATGATCATGTATGATATAAATATAAATATAAGGCTAAATCTTACCTTAAATAGTGCCTTGTTAATGTTATTTAAAATTTTATTATAAAAAGTTTGCCTCTAATGAACATTATGCTCTTATACCCCCCTTAATATTTATAAGGAGTTTATGTTTTCAATTTATTTGAAAATAAAATATAAAGATCTTTAATGGCATAGGATTTCTTTGAATAGCATGTAATAGGGGATAAGTGCATGCCAAAAAAATATCATTCATTTTGGATTATATGATCAACCGCTTGTCATTATTTACATCCTATTTTAATCAAAATGATGCAATACAAGGGAATTATTGGATTTATCTTAACAAAATGACCCTACTATTTTCTCATTTACAATTGCTCCTCTCAACATGAAGAGTCTTTATTTTTCAAGGTACCTACATATAATGTTCATTATATTTGGAGCTTGTAACAAATTGAAGAGTAATACATAGGAGATATATAATAATATATTGTGTATAGGTCTTACACCTACCTTAATCATATTCTAGATCTTATCATTGTAATGCCTCCCAAAAAAAAAAAAAAATCCTTGCTAATAGGTTTAATAATTGTCCAATTTCTTTTATATCTTACATGCACCTTTATTGTGGGTTTAGGAATTATATCCATCATTAGCCACTATGAGGCATTATTTTCATGCACACTTCCACTTAATGGCATTTCCTTGATGAACAACATTTCTAAAAATTTATAGAATTTGGTATTGCACAACAAATTTATAAGTATATCCTCCACAAAAAATATTATTTGACAAAATCAAAGCCTAATTTAACTATTGATAAATTTTATCAAATGAAATATGCATGGAATCAAATTGATCTATTCATTTGTGTACAACATGATACATGGAAATACTAATACAAGTTTATCTATTAGATGAAAAATTGGTAACTCTTTTTAGTATCTATTTATAAACTGTCATCCATTAATTTTTTTCTAAATTGATTCCTTCACCAACTCTATTGCACTTTTGCATTCAACCTTCATGAATAAAAGACTTATAGTAGGTTGATTTTTATTAGTCCATCTCATAGCACCTATACACCATATTTAAAGCTATAGATTGAGGGGTGAGTGCGAGACCATGATGGGCCGAATTGTTTTAATGGGAGCAAAATAACATCAATATGTTAGTCAAATCATAAAAGTTATTTTAGGCATACATTTTACTTTTTATTGGTGTGATATGTACAAAAAATGGATCTATTTTTAGTTTGAATCATTACAAATTATGATTGAATAAAATTAGGTGTAATGCCCCATTTGAAGCACAAGGAAAAACTTGATTGAATAAATTAAAAAAAAAACAACCACAACATCGAAAATATGACATCAACATGTCACACTTGCACAATAACATGCACACAAGTGCCACCTAAACACAATGACACAAGAACAAAAACAGCAAGATGAGCTCATCATTATATAAGAAAGGTGGAAAACATTGAAGACTAACTAGTGTAGAAATAGAAAATATACCGACACACTTGATCCTGATTTACTAACATCATTTCATCCTAAATCATCTTCTTAACTAATCATCACTATTTCATCCCTTAATTAAATAAATAATTGTTTATCTAATTAAGTCATTCTCTCTCGTTAATTAAATAAATCAATGTTATTTAATTAATCTTTTAGTCTCCCTTTAATTAAATAAATTAGTTTATTTAATTAATCTCTTAAGTCATTCCATTAAATTAAATCAATCTTTATTTAATTTAATCTAAAATAATTTCCTTCTTTAATTAAATAAATCAAAATCTTTTATTTAATTAAATCTAAATCGCATTCTTCTCAACTTTGATTTAAATCAATCCAAAAATCTAAATCAAATAGTCACATCAACTAACCTCCTATTAAATTAATCAAATCCTGATTAATTTAATCCTAATCACCTAAATTCTCTAGATTTTTCCACTTGCATATGAAAATACATTTAATTGATTTATTAAATCCCCATTTTCTCTCAACATGGCATCTTTAGGGGAATATTCCTCCAAGTTTGAAAATCCCTCCAAGTGGGTTTGTCCTTCCAACAAAGCATTTATCTCTTCTTCCATGTCCTTGTGCATTGAGCCAAGTGGCATTTAATTCATTATTTTTCCCTCTACTCTGTCATTTCACAAATTTGAAATGCCACCTAATGTCATTTATTATGCACATTCATCAAAATGTGCTCAAGCTTCTTCCATTCGCATCTTGACAAGTGGCTCTTGCCCATTAGATGTTGAATGATCCCACATTGCTTGATTTTGCTCATTCTTCCATATTGTATTTCTATAAATAGAGGGATTTCTTTTGTATTTGGGATCCACAACTTAGAGAAAAGTTACTCTCTTCACATTTGAGAGCTAATTTTATCCATTTCATATAAGTTTTCATCATTTTCATGGTTTTATAGCAAGGTTATGCCAAAATTTCATCAAGGAGCTTCAACCATCATCAAATCTTCATCAAGCTTGCATAGGAGTTGGGAAAGGGCCAATTTCCACATCAAATTAGCATCAATTTTCTAATGGGATTGAGAGTTTGCATGTTTAAATAGGATTTCAATTACTTTCTTTGCTTTGTTCTTCAATTTCTTTCCTATTCAAGTGCATTTGTAGATGGATTTCATGGGGAAACTTGGTTCTTACTTGCATTTGATCTAATAATGTGTTTGTTTGCTATGTTTGTGCAGGTATAGGATTGGGGTTCTATAATTGGCGTTAGAAGGAGGGCTTATCTTAAGTTCTTAACATGTTTTTTAACAAAATTCTATGGTTTTTTGTGATTTTTTTCATCTACAGAAAGTTGTGCCACTATCAGTCCAACGATGCCATAGAACATCGCTATCAGTCTAGCAATGCCATACAACGATGCTACAAACTCCAAACTCCGCCACTCAAACCTTCTCGCCTAGAAATTCCAAATTTTAAACTGTGATGCAGAGCTATTTTCTAACGCTAGAATTTTCAAATTTACAAACTGCGCCGTTGACCAGAATAGAGCAAGAATCATGCTCCCTTTTCCTGCTACAGAGCACTGCTATTAGTCCTAGTAACACCATATAGCACTGCTGATCTCTTCAAACTGTGACACATATGTGAGTTGTGCCGCTTGGGTGGCGTAAAAGGTTGATTTTAAGTTATTTTGACATGTGCTTTTTTGCTTTGGATCATTTTGAGCTATTGACTTGTCTTCTACCTCTATTTTTCTTTGATTAATTAGTTGGTGTAGGTGGAAGCAAGGAAGGAGCAAGGAAGAGTTTGAAGCATAACATTATTTATCCATTGTATCAAGTGTCTTTAGACCCTTTTGGAAGTAATTATAATTCCAAGTCTAAGGACTTTATCTCTTCAAGCTATCTAGGACTCAATAGATTTCAAATTAGGTTTAAAATGAGCAATGAAAAAGGTTTAAAAAGAACTTTAGGAAAATTTACTAGATTTTGTTTAAGGTTAACAACTGAACATTCAAATCTCACATTTCCATTGGTGCTTAAAAAGAAGTCACTCTTGCTTTGAAAGGATAAAATGGACAAGTGCTATTATGTTTTGTAATCACTTACCCAAAATAATACCACCTGGAAGACGTATGCACTTCTCTCGTGCCTCACTACGATCTTGAGAATCAAAAGGATTTCAGTGATATTCGGTTGTGAAAGTGATTGCCTCCACATATTATTTGGGATTAAAAATTGAACAAATCTTGCGAGTGTTAGTGGAACATATTGCGTGTGTTCTCTCTTTGTTTCTCAACAAAGATTGATCAAACTACGATTATGTTTGCTCCCTGTTGTTTATCTTAGAGGGTCTGCCTTGTGGGAAAAAGTAATCACCCAAGGGAATGACCCAACCAGGAACATGCTAAAGCCAAGAGACTTCCAATCGGTAAATAAGTGTGGGTACTTGAGGAAAGGAAAGTATCACAAAGATTATTCTGATGAGTAGGGCAGCAATGGTCTCTCATCGCATGGATGGTCCCCCATGAACGGAATGCCCACATTAAAACCATTGTTTAGAAAAGGCCAAAATCCTTCTCTATTTGTTGGTGCAAGAATGACCATTCTGAAGATGCCCCATGTTTTTATGGCTCTTAGTAGAGATGGAAATTATGCCATGGGAGTTTCATGGGTATTGATGCTTGGTTGACCCAAGAAGTATGTGCCATGGAGGGGAGCCAGTGTGGTCAAGCATCTAATCATCTGCTAAGAGTAATTGTAGCTGGACTTGTCCAAGTGGGGATTCAACAAATACAGTCTTTCATATCCATAGGGTTGTATATGTTCTTGGAAACACAACACTTTGCCTAATCGAAAACATTGGGAAAACAAACATTCAACATGATCACCAAACTTCAAACCCTTTAGGAAGCAAATATCATTGAAAAATTTCAAGTGTTATTGCTTTCCCTAGGGATTCTATCCTTAGAGGTTTATAAAAATTTGGATTTACATCTCAATTTTGTTACTAAAGTCAACAATAGGAAACTTTTTCCTTAATGCCCTTGATTCCTACATAAAGCACTTTGTGGGATGATAAGAAGTTAGGACATTAGACATATAGTTTGGAAATTTAATCAAGAATTGTTTTTGGTAAAAAGAAGTCACTAAGCAAAGCTAAAGAACAATTGAACCTCACACATGTGCTTCATCCAATGATTTCAAAAAAGATCAAAATTCAGAAACCCAAGTTCAAAGCTCTTAGTCGAAAAGATCATCAAAAGTGTCTCTCAGCGCTCTATGAATTCAAACAACGATTTCTTTTCAACTTTTACCAAAGAGCTTCAAGGAACAACCCCAATATGTATTCATTTTATTATTGTCAGAATCTGAGAATTTTTCAACAATTTGAGCATCTTGATTGAGAAGTAAAGTGTGTTCTTCAAAACTGAGGTCTTGTAAAACAAGTCTTTTTTGGTACACATAGGATCAAATCAAAACCTTCATCCATCTTTCAAGCATCAAACCAAAATCACCCCACCAACAACTCTTGAAAATCTTGAAACCATCTTTAATGCTAGGATTTTTGGAAAATCCATGTATAAAAATCCTTGAATCAAAACATCAAAACATCTTGTTTAGCTATGTATATGTAGATGTATCTTTCTCCATATGCTTAGTTGAATTATCATCAAATCATCTTGTTTGGTTAGGTGTGGGTAGATGCATCCTTCTCCCTACACTTAGTCAAATTGCCATCTTGTGAGCAAGTCTATCCCATAGATAACATCCAACATCTTGGGATCTATTTGTTCATTATCCAAAATCAAAACAATCCAAAACCAAATCAAGGTCAAAATCAAAATCCAAGAATCCAAATCAAAACAAATCCAAGAATCCAAAAAAGTCCCAAAAGACTAGCATCCCCCTCAAGATCTTCTAAGAGTTCAATCATTCATATCATCCATCTTTCATCTCATCATCACACTTTGATCCTTAATCATCCTAGAGATCTTCTCTTGTGTGCCTAAAGTTGGATCAATCTAGAGAATTAGAGGTTCATCTTGCACATTCTTGAAAAATTGATCCCTATTTTATGGTGCAAACTAGATTGCAACACAAGAAGAACATGGAGGCCAACAAAGAAACATCAACTTCATGTGAACTAAGTCAAACCAATTCTGAAATCAATCCGTTGGATCAAGAAATCCCCTAACTAATTTTCCTCCATCGTCACAAAATCCTTAAGAGGAAGGTCAAGTAGAGGATATCACCAATATTGCCTTTGGGATGACATAAGATGAGATCATCGAAATGGTCCAAAATCTCAAAAATCATAGGATTGTCAATATCATGATGAAGCTCCATCCCTCAAAATATATGCTTGAATTAGCAAAATAAGGGGCTAAACTCCCTTCCGATTACAATGTGAGCACCATTGTGGAACAACCTCTTGGGATCATTCCCCCAATATCAACCACACTCCCAATTTCATCCACACCCCTAGTTCAAAGCATCACTCAATCCATCCCGCAAATCACATCATCCATTGCTCCAACTCAACCCATTGTGAACAAAGGGAGTGCATTTCTCAATGCACTAAACACAAACCACCTTGTGAATAATCAAGATTTAGACGCAAACACTATCTTGGGGAAACTTGTTCCTCAAAATCCATTACACCCATATGTCCCCCTCACCTTTCACGATCCTAATGACCCATCATCATCATTTCATGTAACACCTCAAACCTCTCTCCCCATGACTTCGCAAGGAGAAGGTGGGCTATTTGAACTAGGAGGCATCTTTGACCCTTCATCTTCATCATTTCCCCAAGGGAGTATGCCACTCACTTTTCCACCACTTCCACCTTTGACATTAACATCCACACCACCCCTCACTTTAGGGCTTCCCCCTTTACCAAACATCAATCAAAAAAATTAAAACAACCCCTTGATCATCAGTCAAAGCATCATACCGAATCCTCCCATCTTTCCATCAATATCACAACAATAGATGGCAACCATCCAATCAACCCAAGCAATCAATACATCTACCATCCCTATAAACATGGTCTCTCAAGGACCAAGCATATCAATCGCACCATCCACTACACAAATCCCCATCATCAATACAATGGTGCCTCTCATCATAGCAACAAACACCATTCTGAATCCGCCACCACCATTGCCACCAAACTCAAACACGTCAAACCAATACAACATTGCATTACAAGCCGCTAAAAAATTTTCCTATCAAAAGGCACTCCAACAAATTCAAAATTAACAAGCTCCACACAGCTAGCTGCTCAGCAAGTGTAAGCACAAATAGCTACACAAAAAGCACAACAGGCTACTCACTCCCATGCCTTATTACAACAACAACAAGCTACCCAAGTTGGGCAAGCAGATCAAGTTGCACCAGCATCTCAACAAAAACAAACAACTCAACAAGCACAAGCACAAGCACAAGCATAGGTGAAAGCACAATACCTCACACAACAACAAGCAACCCAACAACAAGCATACCGACAGGCATTGAAGCAATACCAAGAGAAACAAGAAGCAACCCAACTAGCAACCCAACAACAAGCATTGTTGGAGCAACAACAAGAAGAAGCTCATCAACATGTATTATTAGCACAATAGTAACATGATCAACAAAAAAAGTTGTTGGTATAACATCAATTGCAAGCATACTTGGTGCAACAAAATGAGAAAGCACCATCCACCAACACACCAACCAATCCACCCATTCCTCCAATGATCGAACCACCACAAAACACCTTCATCCCACCCCCTGATTGTCAAAATGATGTATCGGCACAAATCTAATTTCTTTCACAACAAAAGCTCAATATTCAGTCAGGGAAAACCACAAAACCACCAAAGAAATTTTCCCCCTATCTATTCGATAGGAGCATTACCATGAAACCATTCGTAAAGGGATTCGAGATCCTAAAATTTGACAAGTATCATGGGACAGGAAACCCTAAAGATCACATTAGGGAATTCCAAGTGCATTGCATGGAGGTTGCATACAATGAAACTTACCTAATGTCACTATTCCCTCAGAGCTTGGTAGGGCCTACCATTGACTGGTTCTCTCATCTCTTAAGAATCAAGAAATTCCAAGAAATCATAGACGTATTTATGCAAAACTATGGCTTCAATATAGGTATGGATGTGAGCTTGGAAGAACTATTAGCTATGAAACAATCCAAGGGGGAGACGTTTGCTTCATTCTTGCAATGATGGTGATCAAAAGCCAATAGAAGCAAATGGGCCATGCTCGAGGAACAACAGGTGTGGACCATCATCACAAATCTTGACGGACTCTTGTCCTTTTATCTCAAGATGCAATGCATCAATACCTATGATAAGTTGATCCCCAAGGCACTCAATATTGAACAAGCCTTTATCTCACAAGGAGGAACACCTTATTATCAGGAAAGTCACCCATCCACCATCTCTAACAACAAACCCTGTACATGGGTGAAAAATAGAAACATTAGCAATGATGGTGTTGTCGATGCCAAAGTTGTCATCAGTGCTCCTCGACAAAACACACAAGCACCTCAACAACCACAACCCAACAATTAGAACAATCGACAAGCCAACACTATCACACAATAGAAAAACAACCAAATAGTCAACAATGTGAATGATCAAAGGGGACGACCCCAGTGAAACAAAAATTCTCCCAAAAGGAAGTACATACCCCTTGGAGAATCAATTAAATCTATCATGAAGAGACTAGTGCAGGAGAAACTCATCACAATTCCCACCTATGATAACTATCAAGAACCCTTGGTAAAACCACCATGGTACAATGAAAATCACCTTTGTGATTTCCAAAAAATCAAGGGACACACAACGACTAGTTGCATGAGGTTGAAAAACTTGATCCAAGACCCCATTGACGACAAAATCATAAATGTGGAGCAACCAGCAGGGAACCAAAATCACAAGATTTACATGAATTTGATGCCAAAGCACAACAAGGGGAACAATAACAATGATAAAGGAAAGGGTACCTTCAAAAATGTGAATCATGTATACAACCATGTCGTCGCATCCCTAGATGAGTATTGCACTACTATCACTATCAAAGGAGCCCAAGTTGATTGTAGAGTCACCACAAGAGGTGGAAAAGTTACCATCACAGGGTTATCCTATCCAAATAGAGCATCCACCTCCAATCCAAGGTCCATTCCTAGTGGCTACAATGTATTTGACCAGTTGCAAAGAACCCTAGCTTAGATCTCCATCATGGAGTTGCTAAAGATTTCACCAGCCCATAGAAAGATCCTAGAAGAGGCCTTGGCCTCATCTTCCATCCCCAGTGATCCTGATGCAAATAAATTCTAAGCTATGGTCGCACACCTCTCCACAACTCACCTCCTGACATTTTTAGAGCAAGATCTTCCAATACAACCATCTCATAATCTTGCACTTCATCTGGAGGCTTATGTCAATAAAAACAAGGTCAAGAGGGTATTGGTAGATGGAGGTGCAGGGTTGAACATATGCACCCTTAAATTAATAAAAAGATTGGGCTTCTCTAAAAATTCTATTGAAAAAGGAAAAGGCATAACTATCAGAGCCTACGATTATCAAGAAAGAGTGTCTCAGGGCACTATCCAACTCCCTATTCAAGTAGGGTCAACCATCATGGAAACAACTTGTCAAGTTCTTGACCTAGAATTGCCTTATAATATCCTCCCGGGGCATCCCCAGATTCATGGGATGTAATTTGTTGCTTCTACCTTCCACCAGTGTCTAAAATTTCCATATCACGGCCAAGAGGTCACTGTCCATAGGGATCCTGAACCTTTTAACTATTGCAAAAATCTAGGAGAAAAATATTACAAAATCTCCCAAGTGCCTACAAACCATGAGGGTCCCTCAACTCCATAGATCGACCCATCTACTCTCACCTCCACTTCTGCGATAGAGAAACCCACCATCTCTTATATCAAGGTCATTATCGAAGACAATGGGTGTGGATATTATAAAATGAAGAAAGGTGCTTTCGTGGTAGGAGAGTTACCACAATCTCCTAGGTCCCATGGGCAACCCCAACTAGCTGAAACATCATCCCAAACTTTCAAAACTGACCCCTCTAGGTTCAGGAGTTGGGGAGACCTAGGCTGGGAAATAATAGAAGAGAATCCATCAAACCTTCTATACCAAGACAACAAACCAACAACTGACCTACCTATTGATGATAGTAGTAAAGGATTACAAATGATGCTCGCCATGGGCTATGACAAAAACTAGAGGCTTGGAAAAAATGACAATGGTCTCCTAATGCCCATTATTCATGAGACACGAATGAGAAATCTTGGCCTCAGATGTAACCTTATAAGTATAACCATATGTGGACAAGGTCCCCTAGTTAAAGCAGTCCATACTCCCCCTCAGCTGAGAGGATTCGAACTTCGCTTACCTGTATCTACCGACTGAGTCATAAACAATGTCACATTTGACATAACCGATGTCTGCAGTAGTAGTGATGAGGAAGATGCCATAACCGATTTACCTATGCTTTTTTAGGATACCTGTCTCCTTATGATTAGTACCTTATCATTTGAGTCAACTAGTCAAACCCATGAAATAAACCTAGTCTACCCCTAGCTCATCGATTACAACCAACGAGGACCACTAATTCTAGACACTTTTGAAAATGATGAGGTGCTCTCATAATTCATGGGACTGCAGGACACGGTTCCATACAAAGATCACAAGGTTGGACTTGACATCATACTAGACACACAAGCCTATTATGGGGAAATGATTGAATCCTTTAGTCGCAAAACCAAAAATTTGAGAATAATCTCAAGGTCTTTGATTGAAAACCACACTGTGGTACTCTCTGACCCAAAAATAGTAAAAATAAAGGATGTATCCAGTGGTGAAAACCTCTTTGAGGCACCTGAGGATGAAGGATTCAATATTCCTCTTAATGCTTTACATCAGGAAAAGTTTGCAGTTCTAGTCGATAAGTGCAACCCAGTCAACTTGGGAATAGAGGAAACCTCTCACATCACATTTTATGTTGAATCGTTGATATCAGAAGAACAAGAGCTCCTATCTTCTTTCTTAAGGGAGAGAAAATTCAACTTTGCATGGACCTATGTTGACATGCCTAGGCTTGATCTAGAGATTATGGTCCACCATCTAGCAGTTTATCCCAAAGCAAAGCCCGTTAGACAAAAGATTAGAAAAATGCACCCCTAGATAGCATTGTTGGTTAAAATGGAATTGAATAAGTTACTTGATGTAGGGTTCATATGGTCGATCGATTATCTAGAGTGGGTATAAAACTTGGTACTTGTTTCAAAGCCCACTAGGGGCATCCGTATCTGCATAGATTTTAGGGACCTGAAAAAGGCATGTCCCAAGGATGACTTTAGATTGCCCAACATTGATATGACTGCGGGACATGAGATGCTTTCATGGATGGAAAAATTCTTCAGGTATTTAACCAAATCATGATAGCCAAAGAGGACCAACACAAAACAACTTTTACTTGTCCATGAGGGACATATTGCTAGAACATTATGCCATTTGGCCTAAAGAATGCTGGAGCAACATATTAGAGAGCGATGACCTTAATCTTTCATGGAATGATCCATAAAACTGTGGAAGATTATGTCGATGACATATTGGAAAAATCCAAGAAGAGAAGGGACCACATAGCAACATTAAGTGCCATCTTCAAAAGACTTTAGGAATACAAGGTCCACCTTAATCCAAAGAAGTGCATCTTTGGCGTACAATCAGGAAAGCTATTGGGATACATCGTGTCTATGAGAGGAATTGAAATAGTTCCAGCTAAAGTAAAAGCAATCCTCGAGATGGAGGTACCCAAGACATTGAAACAGTTGAGAGGCCTGCAAGGAAGGCTCTAGTCCATCCGCTGGTTCATAGCTCGGCTAGCAGACAAGTCAATCCCATATTCTCACTTGCTCCACAAGGGGGTAGCGTACTAGTGGGACAATAAGTGTGATTAGGCCTTCAACAAGATCAAAGAGTATTTTCTCATACCTCCAGTGCTTATGCCTCTAATCCCAGCAAAGCCTCTAATCGTCTACATATCAACAACAACAACAGCCCTTGGTGCTCTTCTACCTTAGCACAATGAAAATGGAACAGAGAGGGGCATCTACTACATAAGTTGAACCATGGTAGGTCACGAGTTAAATTATTCCTTTATTGAAAAGGCTTGTCTAACAGTGGTGTTTTCCTCACAAAAGTTCAAAAACTACATGTTAGCACATAGAATCAAACTCATTGCCAAGATGAACCCACTCAAGTACCTACTTTCTAAACCAATTCTCACAAGAAGGATGTCCAAGTGGGTCATGATCCTACCAAAATACGATATCGAGTATGTAGAGCGAAAGGCCATCAAAGGACAAGCTATTGTAGACCAACTGGCAGAAGCACCAATGTATTCAAAAAATCCACTAATTTTAGAGTTCCCTGATGAATCCATCTTCAAATTGAGCATAATAGATCATTGGAATTTTTACTTTGATGGTTTTTATACACAACATGGATTGGGAGCTAGAGTCTTTTTCATTACTCCATAGGGAGGCTGCATACCAAGGTCCTACAAGTTGGCATTTCCCTGCACAAACAATATCGCATAATATGAGGCTCTAACCATAGGACTCGGAATAGCAGTGTAGTGGCATATCATGGATCTCAAGGTATATGGGGATTCACAGCTAATAATCAATCAAGTAAATGATGAGTACCAAACTAAGGACAACAAGCTAACTCCATACAAGAAGTTGGTGGAAAGTCTTAAGGAGTCCTTCATTGAGATCACATTCGAGCAAATATCTAGAGAAAAAAATAGAGTAGCAGACACCATGGAAACAATTGGATCCCTATTGGACATCCCTCACAATGTCCCAAAGCATGAATTCCTAGTAGAGCAGCTTCTCGTGCCTTCATTCGAGGTACCAGAGTCTGAATTTGTGTGTGAAATCGTTGGTACCAGTGATCCCTAGTACCATGATATATACACTTATCTGAGAATAGGAGTCCTCCCAGCTGACATAACCTCAAACCTTAAGAACTTTTTTTCAAGAAAGCATCTTGTTTCATCATTCTAGGAGATACTCTTTACCATAGAAGCGTCGAAGGAACCCTATTACATTGCCTAAACATTGAAAAAGCCTTGACTGCTTTAACTGAGGTACATAATGGTATTTGTGGTTCACACTCAAGCAGAATGACCTTGGCTAAGAGATTGTTGAGGATGGGGTATTATTGGCCAACAATGGAAAAAGAAGCACATGATTATGTCAGGAAGTGTCTACAATGTCAGCAACATGGGGACATCATCCATGCACCAACTCAAGAGTTTCATCTGATTTTCACACCATGGCCCTTTTCGCAGTGGGGGCTCGATCTCATTGGAAAAATCACCCCCACCTCATCCAGTGGCCAGAAGTTTATCATTATTGCCACTGAGTACTTCACAAAGTGGGTTGAAGCCATCCCCATGACATACATCAATAGAAAGCAGATATCAAAGTTCAATACAAATGTATTTTTCTGGATGTGCTAAAAAGAACTTAGGCTGACCAAAAGTGGCACTGCCTAAAAGAAATGGTATGGTTCAAAAGGACCAAAAATGCAAGGGTAGGCAAGGAACTTGACCCAAACATAGACTTGTAGAGCTCACTAATAAAGACAAAAAATTCAAAGGTCTAGGATGTGAAAGATAACAATGCACTATACACATATCAAAGGTCATGTTTAACAACCTTAAAATAGGTTGCTTCTACAAACCTAAGAAGGAAAAATCCCTTAGTGAGGTTTTGAATGACATCAAATTTGACCTCATGAAGGACCTATCATTTGTTGATCCATCCATAAATATGCTTCTAGAGGGGATTCTCCTCACAAAATAATTGATTAGAGTAAAATATTCAAGTCATTTATAGGCACCTATCAAATTGTAAAAAAGAGAAAACCACATTGTAGGGGTTTCAAAAGATATTTCTCATGAAATACTTTTGCTATGAACGTTTAAGGGTTCTTTTGAGGGGGAACCATTCTTCTATACTTTTAAGCTAGCAACGTTAGCATCAACTCTTAGAATGCTAAAATTTAAAGTCACTCATTAAAAAAATGCTTGAGGATGAGAAAACAAAAACAGAAAACATCACAATAAATATATAAGAACTACACACTTTATTTTCACAATAAGAACTATAAAACAGAGGTGACATACAATAGATGTATCTGACCTCTATACCCTAACAAATACATTAAAATATTCCAATATAATAATCTATATGAAGAAAAATTAAGATAATAATAGAGTTTTGAACATGGATGAACAATTTTGTGGCCAGCAGAGAAGTGGACCTCATTTCCTCTCACTAAAGCGAAGATATTCCTATCTAACTATCCATCATGATAATGAGAAGTCTCCCAACATTATTGATCTTTATCCCTTGAATATAAGATCTTTGGACTAGACAATAGTATCGAAGAATCTCTCTCGTGCAACTTGCATGGGAAGAAAAATGCTTGAACTGACCTTACTTCCATCTACTTCAGGAATATGTGCCATAAGGATTCAAAGAGGTTCATTTCTTTTCCTGGAATTGTTAAGACAGTGAAGGATATTATCTAATTGATTTTAGAGGTCTTTTAAGCCTGGCCAGAAACCAGGGAAGAAGAACATTATTATGTCGGCAAATGGATCTAATCATTTGATGGTACCTTTTTACTTTGTTCCAAATTTATTTGGAAAAGTTGTTCTTTTACTATGATGAGATACACAGCCCATGGATATTTATTCCCTTTGAGATTTGTCACCTCGATGCTAAAATAATGTTTTGAAATAATGTTTTAAGCCAGAGATGAAAGGGGCCAGTATGTTTTGAAATAATGTTTTAAGCCAGAGATGAAAGGGGCCAGTATGTTTTGAAATGCTAAAATATCTTGTAAGGCGGTTTTTTTTTTTTTTTTTTCCACTGGTTAAAGCATATCAAGTATAGTATAATAAGGTCCATCTATTAGTGTAATTTCAAATGAGCTTTAAACAAATAAAAATGTAGAGTGTACTGTTTAAATCAAATAATGTATAAATGTCCAGTTTTGATACCTTTACGGATACCTATACCATAACATCTTAATTCAACTTTACTGATATACTGAGATACTGCATATAGACAACATACATATTGATATCCATAGAATCACCCTGTCTTACACTTTATTGCTTAGAGGAAATTATGGAGCAGACCAATTTTCCCACATGCAACAGTAAGATTCACTCTCATATGCTAGGAGTATAGTTGCTGCAATTGATGGGTGAAATCAGAATGGAGACCTGTGTTGCAGTGGATAACTTTTGTTTCTTTAAATAGGATAATTAATATTAAGAAGTTTTCTAAGTTTTTCTAATTCAAAACTGCTCAAATATACTCTTACAACAACCCAGATTTGTTAAGGAACCTAACATGAAAAGCAACCTAGAAAGTGAACTAATATGAAAAGCAAACATATTCTTTCTGACTCATGATACAGTGTTCTGGATGCCTGAGTGGAAAAGGGGGGAGAGAAATATATTCTGTATGGCGAGTGGGATTGCCCTTGACCAGGATAACAGAATAAAGGATGATAATGATGGCCAGAGATCTTGTGCTCAATGGAAGTAATATTATGGGAAGTACTCACACATTATCACTCTCTAAAAACATTCGGTGTGTATCCAGAACATGGTGACTGGTAAAAGTGAGATCAGCCAATATATCTATACAATGAATATAAAATTTAACACTCTCAACTAGTCATGCCTGCTGTGTGCCAACCATTATGGTTCCAGATATAACAAAATTGTGCAGGTTAGAAAGCAGTGTGATTTCAAAACAAGCAGCTTAGGAGTTTCTTTAGAAGAACTACAACTTGCTGGTAGCCTGGTACAGAAACACAAGTATTGTGCTTAGGCAGGTGTAAAGTAGTAGCATATTTCCAGCTGAAAAATATCCTAATTATTCTAAAGGTACACAACACAAATTGTGTGCCCAGGGCTTTCTAAAGTATTAGAATATTTCAACATCTTTGGGATGAGTAGGTAACATACCTTATACCATGAATTTCAGACCTCACACCAAAAAAACCAACCATGAATTCTCAGGACATTTAAATCTATTGAAACCGTTTATAAGTGCTAAACACGTTTATCAAATATCCAATGTATTCAATGACTTTCATAGGAAAATTATTATCATTATGCATTTTTCAGTCTTTGTGCTTGATAAAAGGAAATCCTGTTCGTGGATTCTGCTGAATAACTAGTCATATTCATCTTCTAGCTTGCTTGGATTTGTTAATCTCTCCAGTACTCTATTAATATTCCAACAACTGGCTGATTATTACACAACCTAACCTCCCCTCTATTTAAGGGACACTCCAATGCATAGCCATGCAACTTAAGTTGAACTGCATAGCCTCAATCCTCATCACCCACCTCCCCTGTATCCAATAGCCACCAAAGCTTCAGCCTCTGCCTTTTAAGCAATCCACCCCAGTTCGTCCTTAGTTTGTGTACAATTTTATTGTCTTTCAAGCCATTTGAAGCATTTTGGTGTCATTTATTCAATATTTGGTTTTCTCTTCCGATTTGCTTGGCTTTGACTCTTGAGAACATCCCTAACTCTAGCTTTTCTAGAGAATTTCATCCTACATCTTTTCTTTTAGACGTTACTGATCCCATTTGATTTACATATTCTACTGAATTTCCTCACTGGGTATAGAATTGAATTGAGTTCTTCACTTTTGTATTTGCTTCTGTACAATTTCAAAGACTTGGGTACTCCACTCTTTTCTGTAATTGTACTGTGATTACTGTCTTGCTGGAGCTTAAGAGTATTTGGGTGATTTGATGCTGGTAGTATGCTAGGAGTGTTTTGAATATTCTTTTAGTTTTGACCAATTGGACAAGTGGGGTCCTCTGCCTTCTATAAGTTCTATAACAAAAACTGTTACTGCAGGATTGGCATAGCACATAAAAGTGCAATATATTGTCCATCTAAATCAGCCCCGAGATTCTTTGGTTGAAGGCTTGAGTTCGGCACTATGGCCAGTCATGCAAGTTATTCATCTGGGGGAAGCATTGCATCAAATTGGACAGCGAAGCAAAATAAATTGTTTGAGAGGGCCATAGCCATCTATGACAAAGACACTCCTGACCGTTGGCAAAAGGTGGCTGCGATGGTTGATGGGAAATCTCCAGAGGAAGTAAAAAGGCATTATGAGATTCTGTTAGATGACCTGACTTGCATTGAATCAGGCAAAGTGCCCTCCCCCAAGTACAAATCTTCTAGTTGATTTTTCCTAGTAATTATGGAGACAAGGAAAGGAGGTATATTTAGAAACTTAATTCTTAGCAAGCATGCTATACCTTTTCACTAATATAAATGTTCTTACTCTACAATGATAGCTATAAGTCATAATGCATACTTAAAAATCTGAGTATTCTTCGAAAAAAAAATTGGTTTGGTTCCAAGTTTTCTAAATATATTCAACTGTTAAGTATATTGTCTTCACTTCACTGTAGATTACCTATATCACAGGTCTCTTCATTGTAAGATAATGTTAGTACTTTGGCTTTATGAAAATTTCAGATCTTAATTATTACTATCATTCAGCAATGTTTTGAAATGTGGGTGACAGTGTTGTGTAGACCATACAAACCCTTCAGAATAACTCCTTGGATCCCCATTTACATTGTCCTTCAGCACTTTGGCTATTTTCTCAAAGTTGGCAGAGACTGTCCATTATTGGGCCAAGTTACTTTGGTTTTTCATTATAAATATTGGCTAACTTTAAAGTTGCCTGGCTATCCACTCTTATTATTGGGCCATGTTAGTTTGGTTTTTCATTATAAGTATTAAAGATACTAAGAAGAATCCCCAAATGCTGGTCTTCATTTACTGTGTTAGGCTCAAATTTGTTTTAGATTGTAATGTGATACTAGGGTTATTAATCTCTTTAACATCTGCTAACAAAAATGCACTATGTTGATGGATGTTTTGTGTATATCAGATTCATTGCTATTAGAGAAAATGGAGAACCAAGTGATAAAGATATTGTCCACAGTCATTTCCCTATCTGTATATAACATGAATAGATTATATCTAAACCTCCATATTAATGTTTACTTTTGGGCATCAATTCACTCTAATTGTTATTGGTTTGCTGATTCTCTCTCTTTATACTGACAATACAAATCTTATGCAGGCAATATATGGTATGAAGGTACAATGGAGATCCTGAATTGAAGTTTAACTATTATTACTTCTAATACTAATATCTACAAGAAGATAGCAAAAGATAACTTAGACGAAGCTCAGAAGAATAGTAAAACGAATTGACTGGGCACCTGTGGATACTTTCAATGATATATATAATATAGAAATAGCTGTAATAGTCATAAAGACTTAATGAAAGAAGCAAGCCTCATGTTATATACATATTTGGGTTCTGTCCATTTGTCTCAGAGTGGGAAAGTTCCATGTACTGGATGTGAAGGTGGTGATATATGAGAGCCAGTATTTATAGAGAAATAGTCAAGTAAGTATTTTTATTATAGAAGAAATGATCTTGATGATTGGGTTTCCTATCCATACACATCTTTTTAACACTTTTTAATGAAATAGGTTCATATATTACTCTTGAAAAGAACAATATACAAACTATTAAAAATGGGTGCTAATCATGCCTAAAGTCACACAAACTGGGTTAAACTTACGACTTTCTACAGGACAAGAACATAAAATCCATAACAAAATTTAGCCACCTATAATATTACATTATTCTTGAATTTCAAAATTTTGGAAGGCCAGGTAAAATTTTCGCTGTCTAGATACATTAATAAAATAACCTGTTCAAAGTGGAGGACAACAATGTTTTGATAACAAAGTTGAGAGAATACTTCAATGGCTTTAATAATAGTAACAACACTGGCAGACAATTTGGAAAAATAAAAGATTCATTTTTCAAATTTAATATTAAAATAATTTTTTATATCTTATATTTTATAAGAGAATTTTTCAATAATATTTTTGGGATCAAAAGTATATATTGAGGCTTTTTTTTCATTATCTTTTTGACACTTAAAACATTATCTCACCAATTCAAGTTTTTAATTACATTTTTCAAATTCAAAATATAATTCTCTTGTCCAAACTTTTGCTTTTCCCTCTCTTTTACGCATCTAAATCCTGACCCCCCTCTCTTTTACGCATCTAAATCCTAATCCACACAATAAGGTAAATAAATAATGAAAAACAAATTTAATAGTAGAGACTAAATGGAAATAAAAATACATTTCTCAAGGACCACTCACAATACAATAGACAACACCTACACACAAAAGTAACAAACACACATGTAGTAGGTGCCTCTATTACTAACTTTTGTTATTGTAGTTAAACACAACTTGCATGCTACTTGAACAAAATTTAAGCAATTTCAATAATTGTATTGAATAAACATGTGGATTTGATAGGGACAAATCCCTAAATGTGTTAAGACACCATTCTCTTTGAAAATAACTATTTTAGATTAGGTATAGGTGTTTATCTAGCACAATCATAGTTAGAGGACACTGCTATAGTTGTATGAGACAGTAGCACATCAATTAGAAACCAATACAACTATACATGACACATGTAAGAAGAGTGGATAATATCATGGCTACATAGATAGAAATACACTTAATACAACACTACCACCTTTGGTTGTATCCCAATTAAGATAGAAGTAGAATATAATTAGCATAGAACATGATTCCATAATTATAATATATCTTCGTTACCTTCTTCACATACTTGTCACGAATTGTCAAATAAAATATGCTTCTCTCACTTTGTATTTCACTAACATTTTTTTTATTTATAGAGAACCAACTCTTAGTTCTTCAATTTTAATTTTTGAAGTATATGTAAATGTTTTATTATATTATTTTACCTTTACTACAATCTAATTTTTAATATAGGTAATTGTGGACCTTTTTAACTGACTAAAACTTATTTTAGGTTAGGTAGGCTTGTATATAGTTATTTTACTCTAAGTGAGGGGTATCTTATGTTAATGTTTCTATTAAGTACTAGATATGGTTATTAGTAATATGTTAAGTGAACCAATATTATTTAATATAGTCATGTTTTGATAAAGGAAAAATGGGTTTTACAGGGACCCGAAACCAGAGAAACCAATATTATTTTGGTATATTCATGTTAATCATGCTAAATATAAATGGAAAAGAAAATATTACACATAACTAAAAAATTGCATAGGACAAATCTCGTGGTCAAAATTTAAATAAAAGTGTCACTCTTTTTTTTTATTGAAAAAAATTACATTCCAAAACTTAGGCTTTCTACTATATTGTCTCCTTCTAAATGCATAGTCTCAATACCTGATATAGATTTATTTTCCAACACCACATAAATAAGTTATATATTATTCTTCACATGGTTGTTTGGACAGTTCCAAATTTATCTTAAGCTATATACTCTTTTAATTAAAAAATAAAAATATATTAAACTATTAATTAATAATAAATGCCCAATAATCATATATGATATAAATATAAATATAAGGCTAAACCTTACCTTAAATAGTGAATTATTAATGTTATTGAGAATTATTATAAATAAGTTTGCTCTGTAATGAACATTATGCTCTTATACTCCCCTTAATATTTATAAGGATTTTGTGTTTTCAATTTATTAGTAAATAAAATATAAAGATTTTTAATGGCGTAGGATTTGTTTGACTAACATGTAATAGGGGATAAATGCCAAAAAATATCATTCATTTTGGATTATATCAAAAATCGCTTGTCATAATTTATAATCTATTTTAATCAAAATGATGCAATACAAGGGACTTATTGGTGTTCTCTAACATAATGTCCCTACCATGTTCTCATTTACAATTACTCCTCTTGACGGGTAAACACACAAACTAGATTACAATTTCAATGAGAAAGGAAAATTGCAAAAACGCTCCTATGAATTATTTTTTTTAGGGGTTCACATGAACTAGGATGTTCGAATGGACCCAAAAGGGGTTTGAATGGACCTTGGTTTGAGCAAATCATATTAAATGATGGGTGCCACTTTTTATGCATTTTTTTTTATGAAGAAAATGGAAAAGAGGGGGTTCACTCAAACCTTGGTTCATTCGAACCCCCCCTTTTCCCCTCGTTTCCCCCTGCTCCCCCACTTCTCCCCCTCTAGCACCAAATTTCTACAAAAATTTTCCCTTCAAAGCTCGAGTTGAGGATGATAATGGAGGAGACTTCACAAACCCAACTGGATGATGGCAGTCCTCAGAACGAGCTATCCATCAAATATAATTTTAATATGTTTTGGTTTTATTATGTATTTATTTTTTTAGTTTGATTAAACATAGGTTTTTCACCAAAAATCAAGCTCTCTACTCTGCACATGTGGAAAAATAGCAGATTATCAAAATAAAATTATGAAAAATATGTGCAGGCTAGGTATTGATGTCCTTGATCTAGTGTAATAAAAAATTGAAATTCGATACATACAAAAGAAGTTGTTGTATATGGTCTGCCTATGTCTAAATTGTAATTGGTTTGACTTCGAAACTTAATTAAGGAAAAAAAATTCAATAAGACACTATGAAACCAAATGAAAGGGTTAGAGATCATAGTTACAAATCTAAATTCAAGAAAATTAAAATTTTATCCTTCATAGAAAAAAAATTATGTTTTATACGGTGTGCATCACTCCTTAAAAATAGTGTTTACTAATAAAAACTAGTTTTCAAAGGAGATGGAAGAAGAAGTGCAATCTGATTCCAAAAGTTTTGAAAAAATATATTTAGAATATATAGACAAAATGTTACAAATCAGTAGCTTGCATCATCTTCAAATTCCTCATGGTTTAGCCACTATAGGTGCCCGAAAGTGAAATTTAGTAAGAAAAAATCAGTTTCGTGTCCAATTTTGCCAAATATGTAAACCAGTATTGTGGGATCACTCGACATGAAGAGTCTTTATTTTTAAAGGTACCTCCATATAATATTCACAAGACTTGGAGCCTATAAAAAATTGAAGAGTAATACATAGGAGATATATAATAATATATTTTATATAGGTCTTACACGTACCTTAATCATTATTCTAGATCTTATTTAATGCCTCCCAAAAAAAATTCAAATTCCTTGCTAATAGGTTTAATAATTGTCCAATTCCTTCTAGATCTTACAAGAGTCTTTCTTGTAGGTTTACAATTTTTTATGCATCAGTAGCCACTATGAGGTGTTATTGTCATGTACACTTCCCCTTAATGGTATTTCCTTGAGGAACAACATTGCTAAAAAATTATAGAATATGGAATTGCACAATGAATTTATAAACATATCCTCCACTTGATTATTATTTTGACAAAATTGGAGCATAATTTCACTATTGAGAAATTTTCTTAGATGAAATGTTCATGGAACCAAATTTGATTTTTTCATTTGTGTAGAACGTGATGCATGGAAAGAATAGTACAATTTTATCTATTTGATGAAAAATTGGTAACTCTTATTAGTACCTATTTATAAAATATCATCCATTACTATTTTTTCTATTTGATTTCTTTTCCAATTCTATTGCACTTTTGCATTCAACCTTGATGAATAAAAGAGTCATAGTAGGTTAATTTTTATTAGTTTATCTCCTATTACCTATACACCATATTTTAAGATATATATTGAGGGGTGAGTGTGAGACCATGATGGGCCAAATAGTTTTAATGGGAGAAAAATAACATCAATATGTTAGTTAAACCACAAAAGTAATTTTAGGCATACATTTTACTTTCTATTGATGTGGTATGTAAAAAAATGGATATATTTATAGTTTGAATCAATCCAAATTTTGTATTATGATTGAAAAAAAATTAGGTGTAATACCCCATTTGAAGCACAAGGAAAAACATGACTGAACAACTTTTATAGAAAAAATACAACCACAACACAAAAGATATGACATCAACATGTCACACTTGCACAACAACATGCACACAAGTGTCGCATGAACACAACGACACAAGAACGAAAACAACAAGATGAACTTACCATTATATAAGAAAGATGGAAAAAATAAAGACTAACCATTCATGGGATAAATCCACCACAAAGAATGAGAGAGAGAGAGAGAGAGAGAGAGAGAGAGAGAGAGAGAGAGAGAGAGAGAGATAACACAACTATAGAATAGGATGAGGGAATCATCAATGCCCAATCCACATCTAGACTTAATTAAACAACCAAAACAAGGAAAAAACATTACTAGAGGATGCCATAGTAGGAGATAAAAACTCTCCTCTAACTAGAACAATGATGGGTCACTTCCAGACACACCACATGTGCTTTCCAAGATGTCTCGTCTCAATGTGGCATCACACAAGCATAAAGATCCAACAACAAAAAACCTCAATACCTATAAAGAATGTTGATAACACTAACATGACCAACCAAGAAGGTTTACAACCTTCCCAAGACTTTAGAAGACTAGGTGCACAATCTCCCTAACCCTAGGTTTCCAACTAGTAATTTTGGAAGAGTGCATGCAAAATGATTTAGGAGAACCCACAAGTCCTCAATGAAGAAACTTAAGAACAAGTTCCAACCATCATTAGACCACCAAGACCATGATGTAATACTTTCAATTACATGGTTTACCCATACAAGGTCCTGAGACTTAGAGGAACTAACAAGTCCTAAAAATGAGAAAACTTGATTAGGTTTTTGAAGACCTAGTCAATAAAAATATCGTCACTAGAAAACTATAGGACATTAAAATTATCTAAAAATGGAAATAGGCTTAGAAAAGCCTTAGATAATATGGTTAAGAGGATTTACATTATATTTTTTGTATGGGAGTGAGGGTGCCCCAATATAGGACTAGGCCACCCAAATAGACATAGGCAATTTTCAACCTATCATCCCTCACAACCAATCTTCCGTTAAGAGGATTTACATAATATTTTTTGCATGGGAGTGAGGGTGCCCCAATATAGGACTAGACCACCCAAGTAGACATAGGCAATTTTCATCCTATCATCCCTCACAACTAATCTTCCCAAACACACTTG